>BEXV01002849.1:34502-48581 GCA_003118195.1 Hemicentrotus pulcherrimus | reverse complement strand
GTAGAAGTAGTAGTAGAAGTAGTAATAGTAGTAGTAGTAGAAGTAGACGTAGTAGTAGTAGTAGTAGTAGTAGTACAAGTAGTAGTAGAAATAGATTTAGTAGTAGTAGTAGTAGGCGTAGTAGTAGTAGTAGTAGTAGTAGTATTGGCGAAGAAGTCGTAGTCCTAGGCGTGGAAGAAGTAGTAGTAGTAGTAGTAGTAGTATATCGTAGGCGTGGAAGTAGTATTTGTAGTAGTAAGTAGTTAGTAGTATCACTTTTATACTATCAGCTATAGTAGTATATAGCAATGTTCGTTTATCAAATAAAACATTATTCTGTACCGTTAGAAGTTGAGCATACTAATAACCAATCTGGAAACGATGAATATCGGAAGTGGTTAATTTACTATAAAATCGTTGCCAAATTAGATTGCTTTTCTTTCTTTATCAAATCGAATTTAGAATATTCATAGTAAATACACATAGTTTTTCTCAGCTCGCGTTTTACACTTTTTTAACAATTGCATGAACATATATGTATGTTTCAAAATATATTAGAGTTATTAGAAAATGCTTACCTATGCTTATTAAAACGAGCGTCCATATCGTTTGACACACAATTTCCTGTATGAAAGAAAAATAAATAACAGGTTCAGTGTTCTTTTCAGTTACTTGAAGTAGTACTTATGGTAAATTGCAGGACAAAACAAAATTCCCATTACAAAGCAAAGTGTAAAAATTAACCGTTTAAAACCATATTGTATACTACACACATGTGACAAGTTCAATTAACGTCAACGTAATATATTTGTTTTCCTCACTGCTTCACGAGTCTATCTTTCTCAGTCGATTAACTATCATAACGGACTAATAAAAAAGATATAAAGTAGTAGTAATACAGTGTGAGTAAACAACAAATAAAGATATCAAATCAAAACGAATCAAAACCATAACAAAAAACAAAAAATGCAACCCTTAGCATTTCATTTCATGTTAACTTGCTTTAGCCAAAACGTGGACTTCGTCTCAAGAACCGATTCAAATTAATAGCCGTTTAGATATCATTACCATCGTTCCTTCGATTTTAAAGGATAATTACTGATGTTTCATTTTAAATTACATGACAATGATGTTCCAAAGACACTTCCATTTGATCAAACACCGAAGTCAGATGAAAGGTTCGCAACGCCCTGAAATAGATAAGCCTATATAATGTATAGAATCTGAATGGCATGTTTCCCATTTTGTCGGCAAATGGCTCAAATTAAACGTTAATGTTACACACAAAAATCTAAAATTCATGGAAACAGCAATATTCTTACCTGTCCCATGATTATCATCAATTGTAACTATGAATTCATCAATTTAGACTTCAATTTCGTGTTGTATTCCTCTAAAACAATCATCAAACTGAAATGATGAGAAGAAAATATGCTCTCTTCCGGAATTCTGGTCTCAGACTGTCTCACCAATACACATCATACGTTAGTTGGTGTTGGGGTGTCGTCAAGACATTTAATTAAAGCTATCGCCGTGCGAGATTGCAAAACAATGATTCTATTCACCTCTTTAATCGGCGTTGATGGTCTCCGAAATGACTATCGATTGGGAATATTAATTATACACTGTATATTGGCTGCTTCCATGAACGAGGAAACCCGGGTTTTATGCATAATTATAATTACGAAGTTAATTGGTTAATCAAAGCTTTATTTTGTATATTACAAAAAAAAATCACGACCATTTCGAAGTTTAATTTAGTTTAATTTTTGGGATAGTGATTTTCCTTGTACATGATCATCGAAAGACACAAATGCCATTCTTGTCTGTTTGTTTCTCATGTTTGTGTCTGTTTCTCTAGCTCTTTACCGAATACTATCTCCGTCTTTCTCCACCCCCACACTTTTAGAACTACATTTTGCCTTTTTTGTATTCCTTTTCAGCTCCCTTTCTCTTTCTCTCTCTCTCTTTTTCTCTCTTTCTCTCTTTCTCTCCGTTTCTCTCGTTTCTCTCACTTCTCTGTGCACACCACAAACTCAACGTGCACATTTCTGAAGTTCCTTTATATCCGACTCCATTCATCTTTTCAATTCCAAAGCAAAACGTGTTTGATTACTATGAACCTACCATGTCAATGTATCAATATAAATGTCATAAAGTTTCAAACATGTGCCATGAATATTGCATCCAACTATCAATTACCAATGGAGCCAGTAACTACAATCTATGTGTCATCAATAATGTTAACAATAATAACGATGTCGGTCATAATTATACTACTGAAAATGGTAATCGATAATAATGATAATAACACAGCTAATAATAATAATAATTTACGTATTTATTATCATTATTAAAGATTTATTATGGAATAATCAATAATATTAAATAATTTAGCGTCATAAATTTGTAAAATGGAATATGATATTACCCCTATAACCACTACATATACCGTGGGTTACTCATAATATTACCTCATTAATCATGTATGTTTATCATAATGTTTACCACTGTCCTGTAATATTTCATTTATATATTTGTATTGTAATACTCTGTAACCAGTGGAAACCAAATTTCCTGAAAAGGACAATAAATTATTGTACTTATTATAGTTATACTTATATTTCACTAAACCTCATTCTTTCTCCATTTCTGTAATTTCTCTCTTCTCTCTCTCTCTCTCTCTCTCTTTCTCTTTTTCCTCTCTTTCTTCCTTTTCTTTATCTCGCTCTTTCCCTTCTCCGTGTTATTCCCTCTCACAGATGTTCTCTCCCCCATCTCTCTCTCTCTCTCTCTTTCTTTCTCCTCTCGCTGTGTCTGTACCTCTTCCCCCTCTCTCTGTCTCTCTTTCTCTCTTGCCCTCCTCCTCTCCATTATCGTTTCCTCCATCGCCCTGTCACTGTATTGCGACAAGGCGTAACCCTGCATGTGACAATTAAAACTCATATTGGGCCATTTAGAGCAAAGAGAAAAGGCTACCTTCCTTTAATAACGTTAGCCTAATGGGTGGAAAATTAGTTTAATGTCATTGCAGCCTTTGGTTTGCTTGGTGATAATGAAATGGATAATCACAGGTGCGAGATTGATTATGCTGTCAATCGATTTCCATGGGGTTTTTTTAATCGAGAGATCTCAATATATCAACTCATAAAAGGTAGCAAACACAATGGAAAAATCTTGTACTAAGATTATTTAACACCAACAAAAGTGTGCAGTTGTTTTTTGAAGGATCAGTGATTTAAAAAAACGCATAAGAATAATTTAAAAAATGAAGAAGTGCAGGCCTTTTAAAATATAATTATTCTTTCTTTACACAAAAACTTTCTTTATACTTGATTATAATTATAAATGCCATAAATAATTATATTACAATTCCGAACATTGACAAAAGTCAGTACAAAAAGCGTTCACTGACTCGTTTTGCCATTGTTTCTTGAGAAGAAGAAGAAGAAGAAAAAATGTCTCCCGGCGGCCCGCTCGCCCCTCAGTTTGGCCCCCCCCCCCCTCCCCACCCTCCACGCGCTCTCTTTTCACATCATGTAGCCGCAGTTGGAGTCCGTGGCCCCTCTTACCTGTTTCGCAGTTGGATCCAGATATTCCAGCCTGACAGTGACAAACGAAAGCATTCACAGTTTCCCCACAGTAGCCTCCATTTAGACAGGGATTCCTCGAGCAATTAATGTGGAATCCCGGGTGTGGAATAAGTTCAAATAAAATGATTCGTGGTAGCTCAGTGGTAGAGCAGTGGTCTCGTAATCGGGAGGTCCTTCGTTCGAAACCAAGCCTAAGCACTGGTACCCCTTGGTAAGGGATAATAACCTCAGATAAGACTCAAGGCCACGCAGGCGCCATTTAACAAACGCATACATAATAAATAATAATAATTATATAGCCTAATAGTCCACTCCAAATTTTATTAAACCGAAACGGAAATTCTTTTTGCCCAATTGATCGTGAGCCTGGCAGCCACTGAGCAGCGCCAGATCGACGTTGCTCTACCCCTTATTGTTGAACGCCAAACAAGGTAGCAACAACTCCCATCTTTTTACGTCTTTTGGTATGACGCGGCCGGGGTTCGAACCCACGACCTCCCGGTTGTGAGGCGGACGCTCTACTGACTGAGCCAACACTCCGGTGCCAATCCAACTACATTAACGTTCTCATCGAGTGGCAAATGTCGATAATTTCCTTGCCAAGGGACATTAGTGCCGCGGTGGGATTCTAACTGGGAACCATTGTGATCCGCGGTCCAGTAACATATCCTCTATACCATGACACCTCTACTATAATATTGTTTGATTTCTTTTAATAAGCATCGCACCATATTAAAAGTATAATGTACTGTTATTATTATAGCTATATTGTACAGTAAATTAAGTGATATCAACTAAAGAAATAAATGTGAAAATTTACCTGGAACGCGGCAGCTGCCATAACCACTGCATGGCGCCGTTCCTTTGGCAACCCATCCCTGCAAAGGCAGGTTTGGGTAACGGAATAAGCTTTGGGGTGGTTTGAACCGCATGACCCATCATCCTGCTGCGCCATACCACAGGGTCTAGGGGCCCATAGGTTGTAATTCAGAATATGATAACCGTGTACACCTTGTAGTTACTTGGTCCCGCTGATTGTTGTATTTGTGTCGTCGTCGTTATTTTTAATGAAAACAGATAGGAAAAAATCGATCTTTGTTGAACTCGTATTCAACCATACCCAAATTTTTGTCCAACCACATTCAACCACTACCAACTTCATCTTCACCTCGACCGATCACTACCATCTTCACCACTGCACCACCTCATCACTATGAACATCATCATCACCACCTTTCGGACTATTCTACACCACCACCATCACCACTATACACCCCGAAACAACCATCACTACCATAACCTCTATCACTACTACCAGTCCATCACTATCCCTACCACCTACCATCATCATTATCAACATCACCACCACCAACACCGCCATCATCACTACTATCATCACCCCTAAACACCATCAACATCCCATTACCCCGGTACATGTTTTACCATCGAACATTAGAAGCATTGATCAGTAAACACATTCACTGTTACGGTTAAAAGACATTAGGTCTATTAGCTGTAATTAACTGGAATTTTGATTATTTCACCTAATCTTATCGGTGGGGAATTATCAATAAATCATGTATATGGAGATTTTTTCGTTTTAAGAACTCTTTGTTAACTCGGTTTGTATTTCATTTAATCCATGAACATACAGCCTGTGAACATATTGATTATTCAGTTTTGTAGTGAAGTGTACATGTTATCAAGAGTCGTCCATCCACCTACATTGTACATGTACGATCACAATTGCAAAGACTTCCGTGTGTTCCCAAATGGATTTCATCAGTTATTTTGCTATACAAATAAATGTGATTCAGAGGAAATTCTATTCTCTGCATTAAATCTAGGGTAAAGCAATTGCAATGGAAATTGTTGCTGTTGTTGTTGTTATTTGGACAAGCTGGGCAGCTAGTATACAGGCAACATTTTACTGAACGCAAAATCATATATCAAAGAAATAAATGAATACAGATACTGGCATTTATAAGGTTTTATGATGTCAGGTTAAAATGACATAGTAGCATAGAGGGAGATAGGGAAAAGGAGAGAGAGAGAGAGAGAGAGAGAGAGAGGGAAGAGAGAAAGAAAGAAAGAGAGAGGGGGTAGGGAGTGGTTGGGGAGAACCTACTGGCCCTTCATATGGTGGCTTCAGTGGCCTTTCGCGGACCAAGCTGTTGAGAGGGCACTGACACATAGGGATGGTCTCTCTCTCCCTCTCTCTCTTTCTTTCTCTCTCACTCTCTCTCTCTCTCTCTCTTGTCTTTCTTTTGTACAAACCTCTTCTAATTCTACATCTTACAGCATCGATACAGCATCAATGAAAACTAAATTACCTAAAAGGAAACTCGATCAAAACGATCTTATTAGTTTTTTTTAATATTTTATTTTTATCATTTTTATTTTATTTCACATAAATCATAATTCATTATAAACTTTACTTCATTCTTTTCAATCTTGCCAGCACCAGCCAACTTTACTTTCTCCATTTCGATTGTGTTCTGAAACAAAATGATGAGGAAATCGAATCGATTACGTCATGGTTGCCATTTTGTGTTCAGAACCGTCTATATCACGTGATTCGCCAGCTCCCTTCCCGCTGTACATCCTCACTCTAAGATAACCTGCTTTCATCATCACAAACCAACACAATCCTACAAATACTCCAAAAGTTTTAATTTTTCAAGACAGAGAAGGATTTAAAATTCTCTTCAGCCGGGAAAGAACGTTTAGGAGTGTTTTTGGATGTCAGTAAGGACATGCAAGTCAGTTTGCTTGAGCTACGAATGCTCGCAGTACTAAAGGAACTGAAAAATCACTTAACTATTATTGTGATAAGACCCTTTTCAAACTTTTCTCTTTACTTTCCTAGTCTTAGTCATTCATTTTCTTTGGCCACTGCCTCTGTTCTATGCACTTTCGATTGTCTTTTAAGCATAATACCAATGATTAATCATATCTCATCAATAAATAATATGAATATATACTTGAGACATTCTATCAGGTCATATAATACTGTACCATTTGCAAGTCATTCTATTACACGTTAATCACATAATAATATCATATTATATAATGATCTTCATAATCATAAGTCATTGGGAGCGTAAACTTAAAAAACTCAAATATCTACGAGTGCATAATGCAAGAATTTTTTCATCTACTTGCATGTGCTTGCAGTAGGCCATATATTGGTGCTGCAAGTGCCATATTGATATTCAAATGCCATCTTTTATGTTTAGGGAGAGGCCTTCCTATTGGTCTAGCCTTTTCTTTCAATCTTTAAACTGTTGATATTTCGTACTCGGCATAGACCCTGTTCGTGCTCCGGAACGACTGTCGAACTCCATTTGGGTTCTTTGATTGTTTTCGGAGCCATCTGGTCTTGACTTTCCGTTTCCCTTCCCGCAGGTTTATTCCCGATCCCAAGCATACATATCTCCAGTCTTTCCCACTCAACGCGCGCGCGCATGTTTTGCGAATCTCCAGAAACCTTCTAGCTCATCGAGGGTATTGAGTTCGATGTATGAAAGGTTTCGGGTGGTTCGCTGAGGTTGTAATAGCTTTAGGGGAAACACCGAAAACCCGCCAGCTTGAGAAGAGAATCTCCGCAGTACTAAAGAAACCGATAGGTCACTTCAATTCATTATAGTGACCAGATGCTTTCTTCCCTATTCTCCCTGTATTTTTTTTTATCATCATAGTCATTCTTGACTATGCAGGTTTGAAAATAGTTCGAGCACTTTGGCTCTTCCGTCTATTCTGGTATGATTTCTCATAGTTTTAAAGAGCCTTATAATATAATATTCTGATTGGATTTATTAATCCATCATATTATTATCATGAATATTATTTGAGCCTTTTCCTTTTGCCGGTTTATGCATCATATTCCGCTAATTTTCTTTGGTTGAGAATTAGGGGCCCATACTTTATATTTTCTTTCCGTATTTTGATTTGAGGCTCCCACGATGCAGTTACACCGAAAACTATACTGCTCAAATATCTTAAACTACATCCATAATTTATATGTACAGTAAACATCTATATCAAATATCATAATTATCATGGCAAGATTAGGAGAGATTTCTCCTGTGAGCTTTGGTGTTGACCTTCTCAATGTGTTTCCATGAGGGTCGTAGACTAGCTTTAACATGGGTCATCTCATCTGCTAGGTTACGCAGAGGTCGACTTCTATTGACCTTCTCAATCCGAGCCAGGACCTTGCCTAAGGAATAGATGTCAGTTTGAATAGTCATGGGTTGTAGATCTAGGATGTACTCTGGAGCCAGATGAGGAAAGAGGGTACCAGCCTTGTACCCTTCTAACTCCTCTTTGGGTAGCTGTTTGTGCCTGAGTGGTATGGTCTGAGTAGAGACTTTTCCCATGTCGATGATGAAAGCATGCCACCTTTGATCTGCAATGTCCCATTGTAAGAGGATGTTATTAGCTTTCAGGTCGTTATGCAAGAGACCTTTCTCATGCATGGCTTTTAATCCCTCGATGATGTCCATGATGATGACGAACCAATTTTCTTTGGAAAGAGCTGGAATTTGGAACTTGATCGCCTGACTGAGCGTGTAGATTGCACCGGTGTTCTTATCCCCAAGGAACTCGAGAACGAGAGATGGTGCACCTCCGATGTCAACGATGCCAACTGTCTTCGGGAATGAGGGGTGGTCAGCGAAGGCGAGATTGACCAGGGCTTCCATGGTGGTACGAGCGTGATCGGCTTTGATTCGAACCATCCTCTTCTCATCATCTTCATCCCTGACTCCCTGGCCAATGTATGGCACTTTGACGGCTACAGCCTCGCCTTGGTACTCTCTCAAGAATACTTTCCCAAATGAACCCTTTCCGATGAGATCATCATCCGCTTCAACGTCGGCTTCGACCAGGAATGAAAGGTCTTCAGGTTTGATGACGGGCACCTTCACATCTGAATGAATCCTCTCGATCACAGCTCGGTCTATGTAATTCATGTCGTCATACACAGAGTCCTCTTCATGGAGCATGTTCTTGTGGAAGCTGTACATGTGTGAATCAATTTCCAAAATGTTATTCATTTTTCATAAATTTTTGTTTAACTTAATTTTTTACCGATTGATGGAATCTGATCCATTATCAACAATAACTTAGATCATGCAGAGGACCTGTGAATATATCATAAAATCATAAAATACATAGACAGGTTCTTGAGAGTGCCATATTAAGCAGAGGAAATCTTACATTGCCATTTCAATTCTGCCTCATCATGACGAGTGTTAATATTTGATTGTACTTACACAGAGAGTTGGTATCTGAGTTTCTTGATCACACTTCCTTGTCTACAAGTCAGGTATTGAAAATCTTCTAACATCTCCTTCAGTTCACATCTCTCTCGCTCTCTAGGACTGAAAGAAAGAAGACACAGCATGTTGTTTCTATAGGTTACACGAACAACTTAAATATAACTTAACTTTAACTCAAACTTAACTTCACGTTTCTATCCAGGTGTGGAATTATTTTGACTAAAATGTTTGCAAACATATTTGGATCCATTACAAATATTTAATTCTAGTTCATTTCATGAATTACATGTTATTTATATTTCATCTGCAGATAAGATTTAAACAAGTTACCTTTTCTCTGCAGCCGAATCTCCGCATTCAAGAAGGGGATCCCGATACCAGGAATACTGATCTAAGAGATTAAACAAAAATTGTACTCGTTTATCTCAAATTACCAATACTTAGATTTGCAGTAATTTCTACTTATCATAAGACTTCAATTCCTCATCTAATTAATGAACACTTCCATTGAATGTATTAAACTTTGTTTTTTCTATTTTAAACACAAAACCAAGTTAAACTGTATTCAATGTCGCCGAATTAAATGGCAAGCTCCATTTAAAAGAAAGGAAGGAGAAAAAAAAAAAAAAGGGAAAATGCAATACATAGTAAATCTAATTTAATGGTGTGACGTACCATTTCTTCAAAGGTATCTTTGGTCTTCTTCAAACTGACAATCTCGAGTTTCAAATGTGCATTGAGTTGTTTCATGTCATCCAGAGCACGGAACAGATCAGTGATGCAGATTGAATCCCCAACCGTTTCTACAGCACCATACTGAATGGCGGCATCAGTTACAGAAGCTTTCATACTCTGGAAAAGAAACAACAATAAAATAAAATATAAACAAGGAGTTCCTAACGAAATGCACGTACATATTTAATTAGGTTGGGGATTTTGTCCATGTAGCATATATCTTATTTTGTTTTTGTCCGATTATTGTTTGATTTCTTCAAAACAGCACACTGTCTTGGTTTCGAACCCAGACGTCCTGTTTTCAAGACCTTTGCTCATACCAGGAAACATGTCATTGTTTTCTTTTTTCTAATTTATTTATTCGTTGCTTCTTGTTCTGTTCTTCTTCCTGTTGGCCATCTATATGTACTTATTTTTGTCTTTTCTATTTCTATCCATCGTTGTTTTATAAAACCTACCCTCTGTTCTTGAGCTTTTGTCCATTTGTTGTCAATTATTATTTTTTATTTTTTTAAGTATAAAAATAGACAATTATGATACAGTAGCCAAACTGAGATGGGATGTTTCTTACCTGAAGCTCATCCTCTAGTTGCTTCTGTCTATTCTCAGCTATAACTACTTTCTTCTCCAGTATATCGAGCATTTCTATCATCGTGAATGCTCTCCCTTCAAGCTCCTATATAAGACATAAAGGTCGTATGTTCATTTACCATCTCCGCTATTATCATTACTAATAGTTATCATCGTTTGGAAGAGAGAGGAGTGAAAGAACTGGGAATGGTACTAATACAGAAGCCTAAGGCTAGGAGCCGAGGGTTGTGGAACAACATGATCGCCAAAGTCAAACAATATGACACTTTAATAGAGAGAGAGAGAGAGTAGTTATCAGCAGATAACCATTTGTTGTCACAAGTTCATATTCCTGAGGAGAACTTGTACGTGTAGATGTATCTTTACATGTAGTTTGGAAAGCAAATGTTGCTTTGAATGTATTAGGAGTTGTTTTGAATATTTCGAAAATGACAACTAATTCATTTCTCTATACTCAGTAATGATGCTTTGGTTATGAAAAGTAAGGTCGCATTGTCATCCATGTGCTTATTCTAAATATACAAGCGGATTCTATGCGATTTCCGATATCATTCCACCCCCTCAAATATAGCAATAATAATACTAATAACAATAATAATAAATAGATAAAACAAAATTGTAAAATAATGATAATGAATAAATAAAGAAATAAATGAATAGATAAACAAATAATGAAGTTTTACTAACCTCATTGTTTTTCTTCTGTAACTCGAGTTGGTGTTTTAGACCTCTGTTTTGAACGTTCAGATCTTTGATATCAGCTTTGTAATCAGCAACCTTATTCTTGGCAAGCTGTAGGGATGGCAGAAAACAATAACGTTTAGATTTCTTAGTGACAAATAGAATAAAGTGACAAATCAATGATGACTACATTTATGTCAGCAATTTACATGTAGGACTCATGAGTACAATAATTTCACTAAAAAGAAAAGAAAAAGAATGCCAAAGCCGGTAAAATTCCAATAATATTTTAATACTTGACAACAAAATTCGAGGCAATATAACATTTTCTTTCTTCTTTAGAAGAAAAAAAATCATAATCTATATCTTTATGGACATTAACTGGTACACCAAAGTTTTTACCTCGATTTCATACTCGAGTTTCGTATTCTTCTCTTCAGCATTCAATCTTAGTTCTTCGGCTTCTTTGAACTTTTCCATGGCAACCTTGTTTTGATCGGAGAAGTCCTGGAATGATGACAAAAATAAATCGATTGGAAAATGATACATATTTCTTTGTAAAAACACAATCAATTAATGTATAAATATTTTAACACTTCGTATTCAGCACTACCATTCTCTTTTATGTATTCATTTTTTATTATTATCTTTATTTGTTTTGTTGTGTGTAAAATGTTGAGTAGGCCTATTCGTGCAATATCATATTCTCACCAGGCGTTGTCTCTCAGTAGTCTCTAATTTTCCCCGAAGTTCTTTCCTGTCTTTCTGTATGTCTGCAATCTTCTGATCGAGTATTTCAGTCGCTTTGTTGATAACGTCCAGTTTTATATCAGATTCCTGAATAAGCATGAACAATTAAAACATGAATTTATTATTGCGTGTGTTCACGATGATGACGATGATGATGATGATGATGATAATGCTGATATGGGTAAAGATATATATGACAATGAGCATAACATTTATGATGTGAAAACAAACTGAAATTTTAACCAATAACATATACAATGACTATAAGTACTATGTATTAATTACTTTGCAATGTGCGATTACAATCATGAAGTAATACAGAGTTACTTGAAATATCTGGTTTAGGTCTCTTAGACATTCAGTCCAAGTCGGAAGGTTCACGGGACCAGGTCCCTGTTTCCTAAAACTTGTTATCTATAACAAATGCTAAATTTCTATGACAAATTTGCTCTCAGCCAATCAGATGCCACGATGTCAGTAGCCATTAACGGTAGCTTGTAACTTGTTATTGATATCAAGTTTTATGAAACAGGCCCCTGATATCTCATCTTAGAGAGCCTTGAAACCTGTCAAACCTTTGTAAATTGTGACTATTAAAATCAGATCCCACTGAACCACACATTACTATATTTAACTTCAGATTGTAGCATCCTCATTCTACTGTGTTTATAACCATCCTATATTTGTTCTCTACCTGGCATTCCTTGCGGCTTTCTTCAAGATGAATGCAAAGTGTTTCCTTTTCCTCAATCAACTTTGAAGCAGGTATATGTCGATTTTCGCCATCTTGACTAACAGACTCGAACTGATCTTTCAGTAACTATCAGAATAAATGATATCACATTTATAAAAGATTGGTTCAATATATACATGTATCGTGAGATAAGTAACTAACTCCTTTTAATACTGAGCGAACGTGTGTTTGAAAAAAATGTAAATTGAAATAATCTATAGTTTGGTACCATAATATTATGAACATTTTGTTTCAAGTCAAGTTAATTATAAGTTTATTATTCGAAACATACAACGAATTTGATAAAGAAATATTCAAGAAAAAAATAACATAATATCGGAAATTATGAGAATCTCTAAATTTCACAAAATTGTCGTTATCAAGAATGAACGGAATGTTAACAAAATTCATATATATATATATATATATATATATATATATGTATATATAAATAAAAGCATTTCAATTCTAAGAGGAAGAATGAAAGTGATAATCTTGTAAATACCTGATATTGTGTCTGACTGCTTCGAAGTTGAGTCAAAAGATCGGCCCTTTCTTTCTCCCATTTTAAATTTTTTTCTTCGAATTCTGCTTTCACGTCGTCTGCAGCGGCGACTTTCTGTTCTAAGATCTGTAGAAAATAGGGAAATACGTTTAGAGGTTAGAAGAATAAAAGAGATTCATGATATAATCAAGGAACTCGTCCAGAGAATGCTTGAAGCTACGACGTGAAATCATACAAAATCTAAGCGTAAAGAGAGTCATATTTCATTCGATATTGAGGAAAGATTTATATCATATAAAGATAAATTGTTTATTTTGTTGAAAATAAGCCAATTATAATGAAAGAAATCGACAAATCTGTAAATTGATGATGTATTTTCTCAATTATATAATCAGAAGACTGTAATTATGTCTTTTTTGTTAAAGAATACATGTCCCCATTTGAATTGCTTTGGATAATAATCCATTGTAAAGTCTCTTTTGAAATATATTACATGACATAGCGCCGTATTTTTTTCGAGCTCCTCGAATAGTCCGTCCTCTAATTCACTCTCGACCGATGAAGCTTCCTGGCGGAGTTTCTCATTGCTTTGGCTCAGTATTTCAACATCTTCCTGGAGATGCTGGTCGTACGAAACAAAATTAATAAATATCAATAAATATGCTTTTAAAAAACTGCGATTAAAAAAAAAGGACGTTTGTAACAAAACGAAAACACTTCACTATCAACATAACTTGAAACTTCAATTCAGCAAAAAGAATTGTGATAGGGAAGAACAAATTACTACTGCAAAGAATGTTAACAATTACAATATTATCAAAATATAATATGTACAAAAAATGCGGCTGAAATTTTGCCTTCTTCATTAAATTTCAAAGCGTTAAATGTGTCATAAAACATGATTTTATAATGACATATACTCCATGGTTGATATACTATATATACCTTGATCAGATTACGCATGGATCCAAGTGAAGTAGAAAGGAGTTTATTTTCCTCCTTCAGTTTGGTAGCAAGTTCTTGTTTCTCGCCCTCTGCTTCTAAAGAATCCAGTTTATCTTCCAAAACCTGTTAGGAAGAGATGAAACTTTTTTCATATACAGTTTCCTTTTTAAGGTCAAGAGAAGGGAATTTATGATTTCACAGTTTCTTTTCAAACGGTATTTCAGTCAATAAGTGGCGGATTCAGGGGGCCTTGGAGCCCGTACCCCCCCCCCCCCCCCCCCC
>BEXV01002848.1:37390-54608 GCA_003118195.1 Hemicentrotus pulcherrimus | reverse complement strand
AGAGAATGTTTACCTTGTTCAAATTTGACATCATGAAATCCGTCGAGTCTCCATTGCTTGCCCTCCTCCCACCAGTAAACCATCTGAGGTTCTTCACAGAGTAATACATTGTCAGGAAGCCTACAGGGAATAATGGAACAGTAGAAGTAGTAGTTAATAAGAGATATAAGTAGCAGGAGCAGTAATAATGAGAGATTCTTGAATAGTACATATCATATTATCTATGCACATTCTTACTCCGGCTTTGGCTCCAGAAGCCGTAATTGGCACCGGATCTCCCTTTTTTTCAATGATTAAATCTGGCCAGGAACCCATTCAAAACGTGATGATAATAATAGGTATTCCGATTGCGCCTTGAGCATCTCTAGAGATGGATATGCTGCGCTTTATAAATATTGTTATTATTACTATTATTATTGAAATGTGGAAACTCTAAATAGTTTTTGAATGACGTCACACTTGACCAATCTATTGCCCTGCATCATGATAGGAGAATGGTGACTTACTTGACCGTAACACCTAGAGGAGGGGCACCCAGGGCTTCAGTTGCTGCTGCATTAGCTGCTGCAGCCTTAGGATCCATGGTCATCCCCATGGCCATTGTACCAGCCAGAGACGCACCCAGCTTGATGCTGTCTGAACCATAAGGCATTCGTTTCAGCTCATTGGATGTATCTGTAAAGAACAAACATAATATGAGTCATGGGTCAGTCAGAGGTTTCATCAACTACCCTCCAGAACAATTCCAATGCATAAAAGAGTTAATTTTTCAAAATGGCTACTAAGCAATAATGAGTGCACATGGGCGGAGCGGGCTCTAAATTAATCACGAAGTAAGATAACACTTTAGCGTTTTTTGTATAGCACATAACACAAAGGCATGACTGCATGTCTCACAGAAGGAATGGAAATGATGCACCATCATAAAACAGCGCCAGGTTACCTTAGACTAGCCATTTTAACTGGTTGCAAAAACCAATGAGACAAGATTAAAGAGGGTACTGTTGTAAGAGCAGATCCTTGATCGAGTTAACATTGTTTTTGTTCTGAATAGCTGACTTACCTTGTGTCATTATCCAGTTCTTGATGTGCTTGGGTTGAGGGGGCATGGTTAAAAGGTCAAAGTGTATGACCCCTCCCAAGACCTGGTAAGCTCGTAGGTCAACCGTATCCTCGTCTTCCAGCTCGTATTCCTCCTCTTCCTCATACTCTTCTTCTTCCAGACCTTCATCCTCCCCAGCTGGTGTCTTGGCAGGCTCTGGTTCTTTGGCTGGGGTAGGGGGCGCGGCCTCCTGGGCCTCCTCTTTCTCCTGGGCCTCCTCTCCTCCCGCCACAGACTCTGTCGCCTCTCCATCCTCATCTTTTCCCTCTCCATCCTCCCCCTCAGGCTTCTCCCCGTCTCCCTCAGGAGGAGGGGGTTCCTCAAAGGGCTCTTCTTCCTCTGGAGGAGGGGGGTAGTAGCGCACCCTCTTGAGCTTGAAGGTGCGGCACCGATGTGAGAAGTGGTCGTGTGCTGTGTGGATCACACGGATAGCGATGTCAGAGAGAGCAAGCTGCTTGGGAAGCTCAAAGGAGAAATCCTGCTCTTCAAAGGAATAGCTCTTCAATCTGTAGGAGAGGAAGGGAGAGAGAAGAAGCATGCTAATATTTATTGTCCATATCAATCCAATTTATACAAGCCAAAATATTCTGAATTAAGATCTGAAATCAAGCAATGAAAATTTATTTGTAGGAGAAACAATGGCTGTTGTCATTCTACCTTCATTACAACACTCAATTAGAATATATAACTAGGCAGTTCACATTGTGTGTTTTTTTAGGGTATAAAATTGGAACACATTTACCCCAGACTGAACAAATGAGTGGGACGATTTCAAACATAGCATGTAAAAGAAAAGTCATCATCACAGAAACCTCTTCACAAATATTGCTTTAATTCTACAAAAACAGTCTGCAAGCCATTAGATGTGACAACTACTCAACAAATATGCGATGTCATTCTTTTTTAGTTTCACTTTTGTTTGGACAATTAAAGATGTTCATGCTTCAGTATATAGTCGTTCGTGAAGAAGGCAACTTGCTGATCAGTACGTAACAGTGAGCTAACGCTCCTGTGCGTACATCCTTGTGCTGCCCTCTATATATAACAACGCATAAGCAACTTTAAGACAAAGAATAAGCAATGTACCTTGGGTTCTTGACGAGGTTTCCCCATAGCATCAAGACGATATCCTTGTTGCCTTTGGTGAACTGTAGATTACCCGTCTCAGAGTCAGCGTGGTTGGAAGCATCCTGAGAGAGAGAGAGGAGAAAACAAAATCAAACATAAAATTAATTACACACTGTCAATAATCAACTATGTTTGCTGCTTACATGTATGACTGTTCATACTTTGCATGAGAAACAAACAAACAGAAACATCCATTTGCTGCTCATGACTGTTCAAATAAGGAATAAAACACACAAGAATATATAACAAAATTAAAAAACCAAGTCCCTCTGTTGGTATTTGTACTGAAAGATTACATTTTCATGGTCATGAATTTTTAGCATCTAATTAACATATATATATATATATGTAGGCTTCTTTTGTTGAGTTGAAAGGCCACTCAAAAATAAAGCCTTACTAATAAATCAGATAACCAGAACAATTTGGGACTTGAAACCCTCCACAAATCGTTATTGGCTGCCCACTTTTTGTGTTAAACTTGTGTTAAACTTACAGTACAAAGCTTTGATATTATAGAATTATTTTAATGTTATAATTCTAAAATAAATGAGGAAATCTATTTCTTTTGAGAGCGAGAGCGTAGAAATCAGCTGCTTATGATGGCATGGCGAATGAATGTAAGGCCAGGCACTTGGCAGTACGGACAGATGAACATTGAGAGTAAGATTATTACAACAATGTCCATATGCCAGTACTACCAAGAACCAAGCAATGTGTCCGTCGTCCTCGTTAGGTCTTCCTTTGCACCGCCAAGATGAAGAGATACAGAGCTAGCTTCAATCGTTTCTTTGCTTCTATGCTTGTTTTCTTTTGCACTTTTCAACCTACTCTGCTTAATTACATTTAACTAGGTTAGGTACTGCTGCTTTTTAATGTCACATTGCAAATAATTAGTATGTCTACAAATATTTGATTAGAGAGGGTATTAATATGAAGCTATATTTGCTCAGTAAGGCCAACACTCCTACACTGTGCGTCATCTTAGTGTCCTCAATTGCAATTATTTTTACGGGCTTCATTTGAAAACTATTTGTGATGATGATATCTACATGGACTATTAAATGTTTGCTATACACACTTCAGTCGAAAGAGCTTTACAAGACACATCAATACTCAATACAATATGACTATACAAGACAAGAACCTATTTAAGAACCTTTTAGTATTGTATAAATAGGTTCTTATCGATCCACACTCATTTCTAACGTAAGCACTGCATGACTATTCTCAAGCAAGGTATATCTATTCATACAGGCTGAATAACACAGAGGAGCTGAATGACACAGGCAGGAGTTCACTTCAAGGTGAAAAACACCCACCAAACCACATCCAGCATATATCAAATGCCCACACATGTATACCCACACCCTAAAGATAACCTTTCCATGAATATACATATAGCTCCATATATACACCAAACCAAGCACTGCACGCACAATCCACCTTTCCTCTTTTGAATACATTAATGCACCAAACATAATAATGCTGTCTAGATAATATTGCAATATTTTTCTTTCAAATGCAACGTATACTTGCAAATTAATGTCATTAATCTTCAGGAGAGCACTGGTTTCACCCAAGACCCTCATTAATCAAACCGATCGAAAGTACGCTAGCATGTAATAGAAACTGGTTGGTTGTGGTAGAACAAACGCACGATGAAAGCCATTGCACATCTAAACGAGCATCCACATTACATGCATAGCTGGGATGCTTGGCTGATGGTAATTACAATGGCAGATTAGAGTCCCAAGAGAATGGAATGCTTAATCTAACAACCAAAGTGCAAAGGTCATGGACTGTTGTTATGTAACAACTCTTTTATCAGATGTTATCTACACAATATAGGATTCCAATGCATTCAAATCATTACTTCTACATACACACACCATCCGCAGAAGCTTCTACACATGGTAGCACTATGTGAATATAAACTGATGTAATAGGCCTTTTGGCAGCCTATGCTTGATACAAAATTGCTCTACTTTTATTGATTCCATGTTTGTGGTTCATGAGATTATACCAATAGAACAAGAAAATGAAGGAAGTGAAGAAAATGTGGAAAGAATTTTGAGAAGATGAATAATAATTATTAGTAGAGTTTCACCCCTTTTGTTGTGTGAATGGATGAAATTGTTCTGGTTGTTTGCATGTTTATATGCGTTTCTATGGTTTTTTATTGATTTATTGTATTGCCTGTTGATAGATAAACTTGAGTTCTGGTTATAAAAAAAATATAAAAAAAAACGAATTCTCACAGAATCTAACAAAACTTACACTGAATGTTCAAGATTTCAAATAAATGTCATGTGCCAAACAATTTTGGCAGAAAATGTATACTGGCTGAGTAATGAGTATAGAAAGATAAGGAAATCAGGGTAGTACCAACCCCGACACCATGTGTGTTGTCCCATATACATCTTTCCGTGTAAGTGATTGTTACTTTACCAAGACTCTGCCAAATTTATGATGATTTTGATGACTCCAGAACCTTGCATTACACACCATTACTTACATGCTATATGATCAGCTTTTCTGATCCATTCCACACCTTTTCCATCACAATGCAATCGCATTACCAGAACTCAAGAACTCAGAACTCTTTAATGGTGGACAAGAATAAATACATTATTTCTTGTAAAACATTGTTTTGCTTGCCCTTGGAGCATCTTGAGTCCTAAAAAGCAGCATTGTGTTTGACATACCTTCAATAGGGATACAGTAGCTTCATCTAGCTTGGTAAGCAGTATGTTCTGTAGTTCTATGATGGTTTCTTCATATCTTTTCTCAGTGTTTTCATCTAGCTGCTCTTCAGGTGTGTCTTCAAGAAGGAACTCCAGCTCACAAATCAACTGCAAATAAAAATAAATAATTAAGTTACATAAAATTAGTTGTAATATATACAGCACATTTTCACCTGGATACGAAGCGCTTAGAGATGCCTTTCATAGGTCAGTGTTTGATACAAGCTACCAAGGATTGACAGTGTGAGTTCAACGAATGAATAGGGTTTCAGAATAGGCAGGTCTTCAAAATTGAATTGTTCTCCTTTTTGCAGGGGAAAAAATATATATTTATTTTTCGGGGGCTACTTTTCAAGCTTGCCTGCATGAAATTAACACTCTAAAATTTGTTTTGCATTGAACTCTATGCAAATTTACAGGGGCTCTTTTCTGATTTTCGGGGGCTCTTTTGGGCATTTCGGGGGCTATTTCGCTTTGAGCCCCGTGTATTTTTTTTCACTGTCCTGTTGGTGATGATTTGAATTGAGGGAAGCAGTGGAGTGGAAAGCTGTGCTACTATTCTAATAATGAAAAAAGATTATTAGACATTGATTGAAGAAACCCTTTTCGATTACTGGGTATGTCACCGGACTGTGTATCACATGGTTCAGGGTTCAAGTCTCTCGCTGCTGAGCTTTGGCAAAACCGTGTGCCCCTCCACACTCAGATAGAATAAATGGGTACCAGGTAGGAAGAAATTCCTCGAGTGCTTTAGCGCCTTATCATGGTGGCTCAACTACAGCCGGGGTATGAAGTGCAGTAGAGTATCTTCATATAGTTGCTTTGCTATATATAAATGGACATTAGTGTGGTGGTCATTTTACCAGACTGCTAGCAAGCATTAATGCTTGTAAGTAAGCAACCATAGGACTGACTGTTTTAGGTCCTCTCCAAGGGACCTGGTAATAAGGACTAATGCTTTACCAAAGGGCACTAGTGCATCGCCTTGGTTTCAAACCCGGGGCACTGGATTACGAGACCACTGCTTTCCCAACTGAGCTATTCGCGCCTCCTCCATATATCATTATTATTTGTTATACCAACCTTGAGAGTAAGATGGCTCTCCTTCAGGACGGAGTGGATATCGTTTCTCTTTGTGTCGTCTTTCCAGAGGTTGATATAGGTGTTGATCTCAGCAGGGATGGTGGGATCCGGGCTTCCATCGCACAGCATATATCGATCCCACTAAACAAAAGAAAGAAACAATGTCAAAGAAACTGATTAAATCATTCACTTGGAATCGGACCTAGTACACTTTTATCGGCTTGCAAATCTCAATTCTTACTCAAGCTAAGGAAACCATGAAATTGGCACGCTTTTCTTACACACTGTTGCTACAAACCACGTCCAGAAAGTCGTTCCTGTCACTACTTCATTGTCACCATACCATAACTTCTTAATTATTAGTTTCATATTTGGGGGAGTGTGATGTTCCTTTACAGAGAGCAGGACTAACAGCAATCAAAATGTAATGAAAAAGTTCTTTTAACGTTTAAAATGTGGCCTACTTTGGGGAATGGTTCAGACGCCACCAAGTCGGCAAATTTTTGATGACTCCCCATTCTCTTCTAATATCTTAAGCCCCTTCATGAGGAATTTCCTATATTATTACAAATCTTGAAAAGTGGCTCCACAGTGAGCCCTAGCTAATGCCTCTTAATACAGAAACAAAACCCAATTATCCAATTTGCCTCGCTCTCAAAAGCGCCTGTATTCCTGCTTCTCTACTCCTCTGCTTCTCACGCACACATGCATGGCCTTATGTCCCGCAGCCAAGCGATGACTGCAGCGTGAGGCATCGCTCACTTAATTCACAGCAGAACAAAAACCTATTATCCAATATCCTCAAAGACAGGGGCCTTGTAATGCCTTATGACATAGCTAGTGCTGATAGAATGACAGGAAACTCAGTCATAGTGACTCTCACAAAGAGTAATCAAGGATTTCCGCTCAGTTTCAACTCATCATTCCCTTTCACCATTTCATCCCAGTCTTTTCAAATAACTTCCATCCTACCTCGTGCCACATTGTTGCATCACATCCAAGAAAAGACATTCCCTATAGGACACGCCTAACCTAAAAAACTTCTCCAGATTCCCTCCTTCTGCCCCTCCCTACATAATCTCATCAGGATTTCTTGAAGAACAGCATGTAAGACTGCGACTTACTGACTGGGGAAACAAAAGTTATCCTGGGAAGTCGGCCAAGAAAGGCATCCTGTAGGAATCAACTAAAACGTGTATTTTCTAATTCCGACTCCCACACTTCCTTCCAACATGCGAACAGGCGCTTGACCTTTCTATCACAAGCCTTCTCACCATCAAGAGTGACCTGAACAAGTCTTTATACAGCATTCATTGAGAAAATGCGGTTTACAACATGAAGTGCTACTTGAACCAATGAATCTAAACCATGAACAGAATACTTTCCCTCCTTCATTTCCTCATTACTCTAACTAACCTCAGCACCTCAACGTAACAAGATAAGAAATGCATGGATATAAATCTCAATGAAAACTCTACCTATAGAGTCTATCTAGACATGAAACAATACCCAGGATATCTTAAAAAGTTCAGCCTCTCTCGGTAGTCTACTGTGAATAAAGTTAGTGGTGCTTTTTTTTTTGCCAAAATATTTCAAAATGGTGAAGTCTAGTTATGGTGCCAATTTGAAAGGACATCGATACCCTGGATATATGCGTAGGCTGGTTTACGTGAACCAATGAAAAGAGACTGGATGAGGGGACACTACTGTACGTTTCGTCATCTTATCTCCTCTGAAATCAGTCAACGCTGCTTCATAGCCAACCAATGGATGAGAATGAGTAATTGGATGACATCATTGTACCCCTGTTAATCACCCACTACCTGCCAAGCGAGGGCAGGCCACGCTATGCAGAGGATTTCAATTGAATTAAAGGCTTCCCCTCACCCCACATCCCTAAACCCTGAACTTTGAACCCTTGTCCTATCGCAGGACATGTTCACTACACGCCAAGACCAAGAGCGGCTTTTCTATTCTTTCTATATTAATACCTACATGTAATTGCATCCCTGTCCCTGAACCCTAGGCCGTACTGAATCACTGGTTGCAGGACTAAATGTGAGATCACTGACCAACTAGGACAGACAGACTTTCATGTACGTATCTCTCACACGATAGTTATTAACCAACAGTGAGTTGCACAGGGAAAAAAATACATGGAGGCTCAGGGCGATTTAGCCCCTGAAATGCCCAAAACAGCCCACGAAAAAATGTCATGCAGGCAAGCTTGAAAAGTACCCCAATAGTATAAGAATTTTTCCCCCTGGAGTTGCACTAGTGCTGCAGTCAAACGTTAAACCGTCCGGTATCCGACCGCCCATGGCGGATCCCGTTTTCAATTGGATGGTTTCGTTTTCGTGTATTGTTTTGGTTTTTTTTGTAATCGTTTAACCCCAAACCATCTGGTTTTGACTGGCAGTTAAACTGGAGATATCCGTGATGATACAGCACCTCTCTTTTTGAAGCCAATATGCATGAGCCCTATGAGAAAATTGATGGGGTTCAAGGAGCGGACTTGGGTGCCCGTTTGTGTGAAGCCTAGCAATAAGAGATGAATTCAGGGTAATGTAACGTTTTGATTGGTTGGTTCAGACTTGTTGGCTGGACTGGAGTAAGACGGTACAGAGCGGACAGTGATTTGAAGGCAATGTGGGTGAAGCTGAACATACCTTGGCCTGAGCTCTCCTGGCCTCTCTAACATGGTGAAGGGCTGTGTAGTTTCCCTCCAAGATGGATGCAAGCTGGGCAAGTTCTGCTGCATGTCGCTGATGTTCCTATTAATAAGATCAAAAATAATATTACAAAGAATGTTAGTTTCACGGCAATATAGTACTGAAGTGTAATTATCATATACATGTAAGCTTGTTTACCAGGTTACCGGTTCCAAACAACACAATGAACAACCTAATGGAATTAAAGGAATCTTCCTGCATTTAAACTTGCGAAACATGCGCCCATACAACAAGAAAGTGACTTTCGGATCAAGGAGAGTGAGGGGAGAGGGAGAGGGAGATAGAGAGAAAGAGGATATCCTTTCGAAGGGTGATGATGAAACAATTGTTCATCCTAATGATAATGAAGCTTTTCCTTGCGAGGTTTCTCCGATCAGGATATGTACAATTATGGCTTTAGAAGAAAAAAATCATACCACACTGGCACTAAGAAGAAACAAAAGATGAGTAGAGTTTCCTGTGATTAACGTGTCATAATGCTTGGGCCATGACTCACACAGCAGGAGCGTGCTAACAACTTTTTCTCAATATCAAACCCCTGAACATTTGGAAAGTTCTATCAATACAGACGGATGCCAACCATGTAGTAATTTCCTTTGTACTCTCCATAGTGCGAATCAGTGTAGACATTTAGAACAATTTGAATAGTTTAAAGTAAAAAAGAGCTCCACAATTTTTTAGTGAAATTGAAACTGCTTCTTTTCAGTTTTAATTTTTTTTTCTTCAACTATTTTGACGGAATGGAGATGTGAACATTTTGAAATTTGAATGGTTGAAGTATTTGTGTGCACCAAAAAAAAAGAGGAATCCTTTCACCAGGAAAATATAAGTGTGAGAGCCGAGAGGTAATGAAATATTTTCTTGTGTATGGCAATGCAGTAAATCAATGATCCAGGCATATCTAACAACATACTTTGAGTGAGATATGCACATGTACATGTGCATCTTGGACCAGCTAGTCAATAGAGTATGCTTAGACAAGTTGGAACTTTATTTATTGTCTCAAGACATTCTTGGCATACCCTACATGTATGTTGTCAGTTTAGAGCCAGAAGGTTGCTGTCACATATGCTTTAACATAGAGTTAACACTCTCTAGTCTAGGCAGAGGATATCTACAAGTTAACATACGCTAAATCATGCCAACATTGAGAATGGGTGTAATTACTTTACGGATCCCTAACTAACCTCCTCAAAGCCATAACCTTGTAATATTACTTCCTTTTTTAATTCTAAATAGTAATTATACTTCATGAAAGCAACACTTATTATTTACTGAAACCAACTGCTCTAGTGAAGGGATAAGAAAAGAAAAAAAAGATTACGTAACTTTGAAAAATGTGAAAAATCATTATAAATGTGATAACTTACTTGAGCTAAGATCTTTTCTCTTTCCTCTCGTTCTAATCTTTCTCGTTCCAGACGCTCGTTATCCTCTTGTTCTTTGCGGGCCCGTTCTTCCTCTACGAGAAAACAAAGCACAAAAGAAGACAAAATTTAATTTACGGATGTTAACAGGATTCTACAAAATGAAAATGAAATAACAGAACAAGAGATTATTTCCTGTTAGTTATTCAAACATGCAAAGTATTGATTACTATTTAAAGAGCTTAATATAGCCGAAGTATAATCCTGAAATTCTTACACTTTGCCTTTCATGGAGGAAATATATGATCTCAGTGTTAAGTACATCGAACAGGACATTCTTTTACACTAATTCAGAATTATATTGACTAAGAATACATATATTTATGTGCTAAAGAAAATATATGCTCCACACGTTTGCCTATTATCAGTAAAGCACAATAAGCAAGCAGTGTTCAGTGGAGGCAAAACAGTACTGTTTTTCCTTCTTCGGATCATGGAATGTGTTCTACGCTAATACAATACTGTATCTTCCAATACAGAGCTCACTAATGTGCATAAGGCCTTTAAATTGCGCAGTTGCAATTCATGTAACACGTTTTTTAAACATGGCAGCATTTGAGCCATATCTAAACAACCTTTAATTGGCTTGTTGTTTGCAAGACAATGAATATCACACACAACACATAACCAGCCATGGAGGACCATTTGAACCCTGTCAAGCTTAATTGCAAATAGCCCAGCTATCACACAATGAACCACACTGAAAGGGCTCCAATATCAAAGGCATATAAATCAGCACACACCTCCCTTACTGTGTGAATAAAAGTCTGTAACAGTTTGCAATGGATATTGATTAAAATTTGGTTAGCTCAGTGTGTTATATCACAAGTGCTTACGTGTATGTACTGTGGTCTGTGGAAGTAGCATATTCAACAACTTGTTACACTTGAAATACATGTAGGAGGCATAATGCTATGTACATGAAGTGTGAAATTAAACCAACAACTATACTTTATATAACATTTGTTCAGGGGCTTACAGACTCTTAAAGAAAGATTGGGGATAAGAGACTCTCAAAGATTGACAGAGGTTCTAATTCAGAAGTGGTGTCACAAGCCTTGTTTAATGTAGACCTGTTGGTTTTTTTTTTAATTTTTTATAAACTTTTGCTTCCAATTGTTAGGCTCTAAAAATAGATCATCATAAAGAAACCATACTTGAGTTGATATGTAGTTCACAATTAAGAGCTGAAAAGGTGTGGAAAGGATAAGAAACAGTTGATCATGTAGCATGTAAGTATTGGTGTGCACTGCAAGGTTCTGGAGTCATCAAAATCATAATAAATTTGACCAAGTCTTGGTGAAGTAACAAGCACTGTACACATAAAGCTATATATGGGACAACACACATGGTGTCGGGGCTAGTACTACCTTGATTTCCTTGTCTTTCTATGCTCATTATACATTTATTTGTAATCTTGAACATTCAGTGTAAGTTTCGTTTGATTCTGTGAGATTTTTTTTTTTTTTTACCAGAACTGGAGTTTATCTTTAATCTACATGTAGACCTATGTGCAACTTTCTCTTCATTGAATGGTGCTAGATGTGTAAAGGCTGCAATGTACAGAAAGACACAATGGGTATTGTCTTTCAGTCAAGAATGAATGAACAATGGCTTAAACTTTATAGCTAGTCAAAGCCCAGTATCTAAAAAACAATGCTCCTGTAATACCACCATTCATGTTGCTGCAAAGTAATTGATTGCAAATGGCAGAGGAAGTCAATTTCATACAATGAATGGTAAAATCTAGCGTGACTATCTGAATGTACTACGCATACATTTGTGTGCTACCATTAGGCATTGATACAAACACACAAAACATCCAAGACTAAGAGTCAATTTTGCAATGCTCTCTAAGAGTCCAAACACAACAAAATTGAAAAAAAAACAAATGTAGGATTTAAATATATTTGATTCTACAACTACCCTGTATGAAGGCATCTACATGTATACATGTAGCTAGCTCGGCCCTCTGGTTCTAGCTATGGTCACTATGCATACGTACATATAACACATGTCAGCTCAATGGCCTTCATATGAACTCAGGAGCTAATAAAACTAAAAGGCAAAGCATACACCATCCACTCCAATCTACTGGTAAATTTGAATACTTGAAAGCAATCATAAATAGCAGCAGCCAGAAATGATAAGACAATTCTGTACATACAAATACATGATAATTCAACTATTTTGTTCAATAAAGCAGCATGAGAATTCATAGTAATTTCCCATTGAAATACACACAGATTTTCACACCTAAATCCAAAGATTTAATTTAGCTTGATAGACTTCATTTTCAAAAGAAATTAAAACCAATAGAGAAACTCTTACTTACTTATCCTTGCCGAAAATGGACATACCACAAGGAATAAACCATAGGAGAAATTGCTAGTCCAGCACTGGTACAGGAACAAGATGCTTTACTCAGACCAAGGACCTCCAGTTAAAACTCAGACAAGTATTTTGGAGGACCAACCAACCATGCTCAGACTCATGCATGTTCAGAGTAGGCAATACAAAAAGCTCTACACTTGAGCAATCCGCACATGGTTAGTGCATAGCTGCGCACTAGACTCTCAAGGCCAGGCCAGGCTGGCTGTGCACTCACGCACGCACACATGCCTTCTACCAGTACTAGCTGTGATGCATTGTGGCGGGAAATGTTTGAATGCATGAATGAATGGAGCAGCACTTGAGTGAAGAATGGAACCAGCCTTAGAACCTAACGGAATGCAGAACAAAGAGCCTGGTCTACAGGTATGCTCACAGGACAAAGACCTCAGTCTCAAGCACTAATCTCTATTTCCTGCGAAAGCCATTGCTCATGGTTCCAACCCAAATCCCAGGTGGTTTACCCATTGGCTGACCTTTGAACCTCGGGTCAAATCTAACAAACCAGTGGACCTTCTCTTTATAATTATCCATACACACATAAACTGTACATGTACATGTACATGTAGGCCTATGTGTAGTTCAATGGATTGATTTATTAAATACTGATTTGAAATGTTACCACTGATTTAGCAAGAAGGGCCTCCAATACATGCATTATAACTGATTTCAATGTTGAAAGGAAGGTTTAGTTTAAATGTTCTTAATAAATCTATTGGAAGAGATTTTCTATTAAAAATGAAATGTAGAAAAAGGGAAGCATTATTCTTACTTTTCAACATTGAAGCCTAGTTGCACAAGTTCAAAATTAATTAATTGAAAATGATTTTGATATCTAAATAAAGTCATTTTGAATTTAAAAATCTAGCTCTTAACAATGACAATACATTTTCAAAAGCTGTTTGTACAATTAGTTTTTGTTTTGCTTCGGGTTTTTTTTTCTTTCCCTTTGAGTATTACATGCATCAATGGAATGGTTAATAACAGTTTTGAAATCGATAAACAAGAGGAACTAGATTCTCTTGTATTATATTTGACAGATAATATCCCATAAACCCAAATACCACACATTCATCGCGTTCTACGGCCCATTAAATAAATAAATAAATAAAGGATAACAATGTTAAATATACACATAATTCACGATATCCGCTTTTAACAATGTATTGAGTTCATGAAAGTAAATTACTAATAAAAAGCTCTCTCAAAAAACAGGAGAAAAAGAATGAAACAAAAATTGCAAGACGTATTACGTCTATATAGTGATACTGAACTGAAACAAAGTTTTATTTTCTTGTTTTGGGGCCATAATTCCAGCAACTGTCCTTCTAAAAACAATTTGTTAACCAGTCCTACTTTAAACAAGCAGTTGTGCAAGAAACACACATGTAGGTGCTCAAAATCCAAGTCTGGACCCCCTCCCCCTCCCCCTCCCCACTTCAAATTATTTACATACGTCTAGTGCTTACAGACTCTTAAAATCTTAATCTCAACCCAATCCCATGAAAGTTAGAGCATAGCCCTACCCTAACTATTGCATAATGCACAACCTAAAAAATTGAGCAATGCAATTCCCAACTTACTGTAGCCTTCCAGTGTGGGGAGACCAGTTTGTGTGTGATATCAATCGGGAGAGATCTAGCAGGTGTAACAACAAAAGCAAGCAGACTTTTGACATTTCAGAGACCTGAGCATTTCCTCTCGGAAACCATGTAGGAAACAACCTATCCGCTCGGGAGCAATATGCAAAAAATTATTCATTGTTCGTTTCTCTATAAACAATAACCGACCAAAACTAATTACACGTAACAGTATCTGTCCTGAACAATGAGAGTTGGACAACACTAGTACATGCTTGTAAGGTAGGGGTCATGGTTAATAGCTTGTGTCTTTACAATGTCAAGCGTTGAACGATGTAATCATGAACAAAATAAGATTATTGTGTAATTTATCATAGAAAGAAATATATCCTATTTCAGATTAGCATTGTTCATATGTACATGTATGTACTTAAGCATATCTACTCAAGATTGTTGGCTTTTTGAAGCAACACATGGAACATTTTATGTGTCTCTTAGAAATGTTTTTAAAAATTGTGAAACAAGAGCACTTGTTATCAGGATCTACAGTCTCTGAGGGGAGTCTTTGAACTATTAGTGCATTGAGCAGTACTTAGACTTAGTTCTGCAACTACATGTATCACTGTAACCTACCAAATCAAAAATGCCCCAAAATTAGGATTGATATACTACATGTACTAATGTGGCTTTCTTACATGGAATATTCTCAACAAAACGAAATGCCTAAGACTTACATGTACTTCTTAGCATAGATTATTAACTTTGAATAACTTAATAACAGAGAAACCAACAGACACAGTAAGAACACAGCTATTGAAGATTTAGAGATAAAGTACACACCTTGACGCAATGTGAGTCCAGTCAGCCGCTAAGATCACAGTCTTGAGTCTAAATGTTTCACTGGATCTCTAACACTGTACGAGGCACTGACTCCAAGCAGAGAAGCTGCTGCAGCAACAGGGATTGAATAAGCGCTCAAAGCCGAAGCTTCCACAAACCAAGAACTGTTCCTTCCAAAGTTGCAAACGGCACGGAACTGATAGACAACGCCCTAAAGTTCTCCCTTTTTAAGCCGGCGTGACAGGGCCAGGCATTGAGGAAAGAGAGAGAGTTTGTGAATCAGGCCTGTCTGTGAATCACACGAAGAGCTCTAGGCTCATTGGTTCCTAGAGCTGAGAACAAGCCCCTCTTAAAGCCACCTGTGGCAACCACTGACACAGGAAGTAGCAACTTCCCTAACTACATCGACCAATCAGAGACTGCCTTAGTCACTGGTGAGACTGACAGGGGGTTGGTTGGAGTGTGGGTGGGTGGGAGGGTGGGGTGCAGATGAGAGGAGGGGGGATGTTGGTAATCAACCTGCCCTAGGAATACAACAAAGGTCATCCACAATAGATGAGAGAACAATGAAGAGTGAAAACGAGATGCATCCGAACGAAGACTCTACATGTGTTTCCTTTTACACATTCTAGATGTGAGAACTTGTCATTGTCTGTCAGATTGCATGTTACATGAGTACATGTAGGTACTAGCATGGTATATCCGCCTCAATAATGTGCTACTCCCCATCATGACTGACATCAACAAGTAGTGCAAAAAGAAATGTACTGCAAACTTCTTCAGTTTTAAATACATTCTAAAATGGACCGTTTTATTTTTAGTTCTTACATGTATTATGCTGTATCTAACCTATAGTTTATTTGTTACATGAATAGTAAGCAAGTGTAGGCCTGAAAATCATAGATCCTATACTTTGTTCACAAAAATCCTGGAAAATTTGGCCAATAATAAAATTCAAAGGGCCCAAAGAATTCAGGAGTTTGGCTTAATATTGACATCAATATCTTGCCAATAATGCAATGGTAGGATAGGCCATTTTCGGTTGTTGATTATTCTAGCATTAGACCCATGTGTTGACCCTTTTTCAGTCATAACATTGGGGGATGAATTTATTCTCTTCAATTTCCATTTTCATCTCTATGTATCCTTCTCTTGCAACACTCACCATGCAAGTTCACGCCATTCAAATCATGACCAGCGAGTATCACTGCACCTGTCTTGCCAATCTCTATCATTTCTATTCAAATTGGCAACACTCCCTCTCTTTCATTCCACTAGTGTACATTTATCAATCTTTTATTATAGAGTGAGGCAGGTCACCAAATATTTTAATATTTAGTTTAACTAAGTACAAGCTATGTACTGAGAGGAAAGAGAAGAGAATGGTATTGTTATAAGACAAAGAAGTTTGTTTTTGCTTTTTGCATCAATGTGTCCAAGTGTAGATTATGAAAAGAAAGGACATTTCCAATAAAAGTGTAATCACCCTCTAGACTTCCCAATGCCATTATCAATTACACGTCCACTTCCTCTGTCTAGTTAGTGCTAATCGGGGATTGTACTTGACAAAGTCACTTGGGTGGGTATGAGTTATGCCCATGTGTGCTGCAATTATGCTGTGTCCTGCACCACTCACTGAGCCACCCCCCCCCACCCCTCACACACACAATGTAGTAACTCACAATTGTTTTACAACATAATATATTTGTAACGGGCAATGGCTATATACCAGAGGATAACTTCTGCCCAAAACTGACTTCAATATATTCCAACTGTTTGCTATAAATTTCATGAACTTTCATTTTTTGGGTGATGGAATAGATTTGTTTCAAACTATTTGCAATAATCATATTTAGGGGGTGAATGTACATGACCATTGTATGTCCGAACATTTTCTTTAGGGAAAATAAACATTTGAGAATTGTTTGGGTCGGAGCAAATGGAGGAGGAGGGGGGCTCAAAAGATGTTTGTTTGATTGATCGCGACTTTAAAAAATTCATACACGAAACTCTGGTTTCATATAACTCCGGGAAGCTCCAACACCGGCGCTGCAGGCGTCGGAGCTTCGGTTCTACTGTCGTACAGGCTACAAATAAAAATTTTCTGGCGACATTATTGTTAAATCTGCAAAAGGAGTACTTACAATTCTTACATCATAGGGTGCACGACTCCTCAAAGCAGATTAATGAT
>BEXV01002847.1:29902-44886 GCA_003118195.1 Hemicentrotus pulcherrimus | reverse complement strand
ATTAAACTTAACAGAAATACTGCAAATTCACACCAAAATACACCTTACAAATTGATTACCTCTGTTCCTTGACCAATATCAAACACAATGATGAAAATACAAATACTAAATCCAACCAAAATTGGTGAAAGATGAAACAAATTACAGAGCTCAAAATGAGAGGGGCTACCTATAGAGGTGCACACCAATCTTCTCATGTTAAATGCAACTTAATCGCGATAAATATCAATCGCGAGTATGTACATGAGAGATAGGAGATTGCGAAAATTGCAATTGATGGGAGGACTTGCGATTGATTTGGATAAATCGTATCTCTTTGTAAGACGGGGCCCAGGTGTCAAATGATGGATAATTAGAATACCTTCAAGTTGACATCAATTTCAAATTAGTATATATATATGTAAAGCGCTTAGAGACGTCCGAGATGTATTAAGCGTTATATAAAAGCTGAATATTATTTTATTATTATTATTTTCACCAACTTCCTCCCAAAATTACAATCAGTCAAAATTCCTTATGTTGTAATGAAATTAACTTTAACGGAATGACCTAGACAATCATATTAAACTAAGTAAAACTTTAGAGAATGAAATGATCATGCAGTATCAGGTCATGGTTGGTGCCATAACCACAAGTTTGTATTCAAACTTCTTTAGGGGCTCCTAACCCCACTTTTATCACGAATTATTGTATATGTATTTTTATGGTGAAAATAAATTGAATTGAATTGAGAGAAAAAAATCTTATGTGCAAAATAATTATTTGAGCCGAAAATGTTTTTTTTAATGTGGATAATTTTAGTTCTTCCCTAATTTTAGCCACTATCTATCAGTATATTAACTGGACGAGAGTGACTGGACTTTTCAGTGATAAGGAGTGTTGAGTGCAACTGACAAGTATTACTTCTATACTCTGAATTTTTCAGGAAATTTGGGCATGAGCCCCGCCCCATCCTCGCCCCTTCCAGCTTTTTGTCATAATCTTGTCCAAAACTAAGACAAGTTAGCGCATCAACATGAATAAAAGACAGTAATGTTCTGTTTGGTTTTAATGGTTTAATTGATCTGACAACTAAGAGAACATGTGTATGCTTGTAAGCAGCCAGGGTACCAACTGTCATTAAAGTCCTCTCCGAGAAATTTAGGATAAGTACCTTGCCAAATGGCACTAGCGAATTCATTTGGTGTCGCCTAACTCCTGAATAAGAAGTGAACACACCTCTTGGCTTTTATCCTATGTTTTATAGCATTAATATACCATATTAGTTGGGACTGATGCGAACATAGTTTGCTTACAAGATATCGGCAATATCCTTGCTGTCCAGAACGCCAGCGAAAAGGAGATGATGCCCATGTACGGATAGATTCTGAAGATCTACCTTATCTTGACTTGCTATGATGCAAACCATGTTATAAATTTAAGAGCGATTTGAAGGATACTCACAGAGTGATAGGGATGCTGACAGCATTCATTTAAATTCAGAAACTGCAATTGCGCATTTACAATCCGACAATGACCAAATTAAAATTGTAACGAAAATGAAAAGCAGACCCTGATGGATTTCTTTTCTCCAGACGAGCTTTTGAATCCAAACAAAATTTCCCTTAATTTTTTTTTTTAATCGATATATCAGAAACACATGTAGATTGGGAAAAGAGTCCTTGCTCACATCATTAGTAGTCTACGATTTTAACTGAAACGTGATTGTAATCCAAAGAAGAAAATGAGGGATAATTGCAGCATATGGATATATTTTGGGAAAACCTTTATTTTCCGACAAAAACGCACAATTTCAACTTAAAATTTATATTTTACACACAACATAACTTAATGAAATCGATAATCAACATGTAGATATGTTAATTATCCATCATATGAAACCAAACCCATGGTGATTTGAATATTCTAAATAAAACTTATCCTTAAAGAGAAGGTTGAGTTCTGGGGAGAGGTGAAAAATACTTTGTGAGCGTTTTCATTGAATTAACATGCGAGTGTGGAAGAATATTATAACAGCTTTAAAATGTGGGCCTTACTTTTATGCCATATGTTTGTGTATTCCTATATACATCTTTCTGTGTACAGTGCTTCTTACTTTTACCAAGACTGGGCCAACTTTTGTTATGATTTTGATGATTCAAGAACCTCTTAGTACACACCAATACTTATATGCTACATGATCAACCTTTTTCGATCGATTCCACACCATTTTTTTCACAATGCAACGCAATCTCTTTGGAATGCTCTTCTACTGAGGATCCGATCACTAGAATCCCTAGAAACATTTAAAATGAATCTAAAGTCATACATGTTCGCATGTTATTTTAGTAAATTATATGTTAAATGTACATCTATGCATATTTTTTCTAATTTCTCTATGTTACTAATTCTAATTCTATCCCTGTGCGCCTCACAATAGTTTACTAGATCGAGGGCGCATAATAAATGCTGTATTTATTATTATAACTTGAACTCAACTTTATCGTTAAAACTCGAATCAAACATACCAATCACGTCCTCAATATACTAAAACACGTATATGCATACGTACACAGTATNCTGTGTACAGTGCTTCTTACTTTTACCAAGACTGGGCCAACTTTTGTTATGATTTTGATGATTCAAGAACCTCTTAGTACACACCAATACTTATATGCTACATGATCAACCTTTTTCGATCGATTCCACACCATTTTTTTTCACAATGCAACACAATCTCTTTGGAATGCTCTTTCACTGAGGATCCGATCACTAGAATCCATAGAAAGATTTAAAATGAATCTAAAGTCATATATGTTCGCATGTTATTTTAGTAAATTATATGTTGAATGTACATTTATGCATATTGGTTCTAATTTCTCTATGTTACTCATTCTAATTCTATCCCTGTGCGCCTCAGAATAGTTTACTAGATCGAGGGCGCATAACAAATGCTGTATTTATTATTAAAACTAGAACTTAACTTTATCATAAAAAGTCGATTCAAACATACCAATCACGTCCTCAATATACTAAAACACGTATATGCATACGTACACAGTATTATGCGCAAAATGTAGTTTTTGTTGAAATCAAGTAAATTACTTTTAGTTGCTATCATTTTTCACACAAAAGACATATTAACCTTTACTTTTTCGATATAAATGGGCGAATTCCTAGAACGCAATTTCTTGAAAGAAATCATCGATGTTATTTATTCACAATTCGATTGAAATAGATATCGAAATGTAGATTATTTTCTTTTCTTTTATATGATACCAAACTCATATTTTAAGGTTTCCTTAAAATATTATTAACAAAATACTATTTTTTGTCAAAAGGGCCGCTTTTTGGACGCCCCTTTCGATTTAGGGGTGACCGCTGCCAATACAATAAAAAAAAACTCTGATATATTGTCTATTAACATGTTACAAATACGCAAGGTGTACTTAGTTTGTGATGCAGTGACACCCAACCTTCGAAACAACTTGCTATTTACCACAGACTGTACTTCATTTAAGTTGTCTACCCCTTTTGTTTTGTTTCTCTTCAGTTTGTAAGAACCTTAATTGTTTTTAGGTAAATACGGAACAATTAAAGTTCAAGTCTCCACTATGATAATGCTGATATTTACTCACCATAAAAATCACCTGAACAGTACGCTCCATCCCGCGTGTCCAGAAAATGTCGAAATGAAGCTCAAAACATCAATCTGATTCCCTCTTGATTCGACTCACAAGCAATTAAGGTTCTTCCTTTCTTTGTTTGTCTCTGAGTGTGACTTTATTATCACAATCAAGCGCTAGTTTAGTACTTTTTAACGTTGTTCAATATTCTTTTTTTAAAGCAATGGCATCATCCAATACGTTTGAGAGACACCGATGCTTACTTGCTTGTATGTTACTGTCCCGTGTTGCACTGCGACCGAAGCTTCGATGCTGCAAACGTAGATGGAGCGCGGTTTCCTCCGGGAGAGATGAAGATGTTTTCCTCAGGGGCGTGGCCTAATTCACTGCGGCTTGTGCGCAAATGAGGCAATCCGCGTGTGCTACCTTTCTGTCTAATCATTTTGATAGACATGACTTGTAATAAATGGTGTGTCATTAGAATAACCATGACGACGATGGATTATGAAGCAGTTAATGATAGGATGGATAATAACGTATTAATAGGGACTTTTATATTTGCGTGGACTGATACGTGTGACGTCATTCAAGGCAGTGCATTAAAAGGACGTCGATCGTTGCAATCCACGTTGTTGTTGTGCAAATCTAAAAGTCCCTTTTCTGTCTGTCTTCTTTATACCAATAAGCCCATTATGTCTTTCACATCTTTTGTCACCTAGCGACGGCGGTTTCATCAAAAGTTCCCAAAACACGAATGTATTGCTAGGTCCTGGCTATGGTTGTNTTTTTTTTTTTTTTTTTTTTTTGGGGGGGGGTGGATCCACGAAGGTTTCAATTCACAATGTGACGTGGCAGTGTCTCATTGGTCAAATATATAATTGATAGAACGAATCCTCAGACATAGGCCTGTTTACTATAACCTCCTATCTACAAGACATTTTATCTCACATGCAGTATTTATTGTAGGAAACACATGAAACATAGCATGCAACGACATTTGAAAATATTGCCTAGACGTTATATTCCGACCTCAAAGTATGGATTGAAAAAGGAAAAAAAAGACGTTGGAACATCCGTTTTCACTATACGGTATACCGATATTGTCAGTATTTTAATAGAATAAGGAGTTTCCCTATGTGTGTGGACACTGGGCGCGTGAGTTCGTATTAGAGTGAGAAAGGGAGAGCGGGAGAGCGGTAGAGCGAAGAAGGATATGTAGAGGGAGTGAGATATATATATTAAGACAGAGATAGACAGAAAGAGAGGTTGAGAGGGGTGTTTGGGGAGGGAGAGGTTGGATACGGGGAGGACAAGGTTAGGGATGGGGGTTGGTATATTTGATGCCATGTTAATACGTTGCATGTTCCAGTCCGCCTTATCTTTATCACTTGTTTGTATGTTCGTATACGTGGTGTAATATTTCAGGCCGACTTTCATTTAAGAGTCAATATAAGATATATAATTTTTATTTCAGTTTGGCCTGACCATGTTAACATTGCATGTTTAAGCCAATGAAAATGAAATATAATTGCATGATATGGAATAGAAATATTACTAATTAGAATTGCGAGAAATACTCCTCATCCACGCAGTCACATCTCAGCCGGCTCCATAGCAATCGATCATCGTCAATACATGCCAATCGCGGTAATGGAATATTTTGTTTCTGTTTGTTGTCGGTTTCGGTGTTGGTCTGTCTAATCGAGCGTGAATGGGAGATGCTATGTCGACAGTTTTAATTTCCGAAATGACTTCTCGAGGTAGATGAGAGAGTTATCAACTTGCATTATTGAGTTATTGTGTCTGCTAATAGAATCCAGGTTTGTTTGTACCATTTACTTTAATATGTGAAATAATTGCAATTTGTTTTAAATATGTGAAATATGAAACAATAAACTTGAAACTGAAACTTTTCTAATCCTGATTCGACAATTTTCTCTTTCCATATGGTGTGAATATTAGTGTGTGAATATTAGTGTGTGAATATTTGGTGTCAATTTGGTGTCAATATTGTTCACGCCTTTCCTCTTCTCTCTCTCTCTCTCTCTCTCTCTCTCTTTTCCTCTCCCATGTCTAAGCGCAAAGAGACGATTATGTAATATGCGTTTTATTAGAATTAAACATAATTATTGTTACCATTATTATTAAAAAAATATTTCAGGTGGACCTTCCTGTCATAATGAGGTATACATATATTTTTGTTAGATGTCCATTGGATTTACCATGTTGACATGCAAGTTAACGTATGCGAAACATAGTATAAAACCACAATAACGTGGCTACGTGGAGTCCGAATATTTTTGTTTTGTTCAACTCTGAGTCCCCGATCTATTCAAGAGCGGCAAAAGGTCATACGCAATATCAAAATAATACATAAATATATAATATGAGTCTCAGATCTTTGGGCACCTCGCAATTTCTCAGTGATTGCCCCTTGTGCTATTTCTTAAAGTTATTCCCAAAGAAGTTTAGTGTCACGCTTTTATAGACGTTTTGTGTTATCCTTAAAAGTGAGCAGGAAGTGCAAAATTCGCTGGGCAGTTTTACTCTATTTCTGGAGAATATTATTGAATATTATCTTGAATAATAACACCCACTAAAAACAAAGATAATCATTGAAATCTGTAAATTGGCACAGTTACAGTAAACTAAAAACAAAGACCTAAGTAAGCTCTCCTGATTAATTCTGACTCATGAATATTCATTAGTCCGCCATAGGACAGTAACTTTTATAAATGTAATGCTTCCTGCCCGGCAAGCAGTAGATGGTAGGTTCAAATCCCGCTGGTTCCAAGATTTTTCTGACTTGTGTTTTTTTCAATACAGGTTGATTAATCGACCTTATTAATACAGATCGATCAATCGATCTTATTTACTGGGCGGAAGCCACAATTATTTAATAATTGAAATTTCTCCCAGGAAGCATTACATTTACAAATCAATTTGTTTCAATTTGAGGAGAAAAAGCTGATTAATTAAGGCCTTTAGAAGCACTGAACCGCTTTGGGTTAATTCAATGGCCACTGAATAAATTACACCGGTGGGAAAATTCCATTTTCAGAGACTCAGTAATACTCATATATAAAAGCTCTAGAATCATGATCCCCTCGGAAGTGTATTTGACAGATTTCATCGTTCACTTCGGGGCTTTTTGAAATGCTATGATCGACGCTGCATTCTCAATATACAAGCATAAATCCACCCTGCTCTATACACGGATGATTTCTCATTCAAAGCCGCTATTTTGAAGCTTTCTTGATTATGACTACGGGCCTGGAGATCACGCACCAACAGATATTAAAGGTAAAGACCAGTTTTTGAAACGCCCCCTCTCAAATAATGAAATGGAAGCTCTTATTACCAATCATGCGAAAGAATATGTTTTGACTAATACGTGATGATACAAATTTTGCCGGGAAACCGCATACTATTGATATATTTGGTAAATTATTATATCTAATTGGACCTGATAGATATCGCGCATGTGTCGCGTAGTCCCGTATACATCTTTTTCTTAACAGTGCTTTACCAAGACTAGTCCAAATTTCTTATCATTTTTAATCCAGAACCTTGCAGTACACACCAATACTTATATATTAGATGATCAACCTTTTCTGATCGATTCAACAACGTTTCTTTCACAATGCAATCGCATGACCAGAACTAGTCTTTAACTTCAAGCGCCCGGGTCTCCCAAACGACTCATAAACACTCACACGCACGCTCATATTACTGGCACACGAACCACTCACGCACATGCACGCACACTCTTTCATAGCATCGTCTATTAGCACATGAAAACAGGTTTTGCACAAGTTTATTCTATTGTGTTCTGTCTTGAGCTTTTGATTAAGCTTGGTTGCATGCTGTATTTCTGTATTTTAGACCATCATCTATTGTCCTCCTCCATTTAGTTATTGACCTTTATCTTTTTTTTTCCCCAACCGGCGTTTCCAATCCAATTGAGAGCTATTTTTAATAATTGTGTCTCCCTCCATGCAAAATAAATGACCAAGCGATACGTCATTCTTCGGTCCCCATCAGAGTTTTTGTTTGGTGTGTGTGTGGGGTGGAGGGAGTCTACATTCCTATAACGGTCATTCCCCCCGGTTGTTCCCGAGATTCGTCGAAGCATCAAACATACAGGCAAACAAACAAACTAACAAATACAACACGAAACATGGAACATTTCATAAATGCAAGGAAGACCCTTGTGTTTTGTTTTTTATCAATTCATAAACAAAACTAAAGAACCATTCAGGAATCATTGGATAAGGAAAATTTTGATTCGGTTTGACTAATTCATATTTGTATTCAGTATCTTTAAGCAGGGTAGCCCCCATCACTAGTTTAGATCCTCTTTACTTTAAGAGCCCTTTTTGGTGAATGTTAAATCAATATGATTTTCGGAAGAATAACATACGGAGACAGTTAAAGTACATCGGAGGCGTCACAATCAGATGCTTAGTTAGATTGATTGATAATGAAGAAAAATAAACAGAACCAGACAAACAAAAATTAAGAGTTCACGTGTAGTTCTTAACAGACATCAACATTATCATAATCCTCTTAAAGGTACAAATACGCCCTTAGGAGAGCAATAATACGATGACAAAGATGATGATCAAAATAATACTTAATAACAATAATTCATTGTTTAGAAGAATGATTGATAATAATTGATATTACATCTTTATTGATTTTCTTAGATCAGCTTAAGATGAACGGTAGCATCAAATACACGGACTCTTTTATTTTACCAAAGAAGAATACATAAGCATACATTCAGCTTATCGATACCAAATTAACAATCTTCCAAATACAAAGAAAGTATGAAAGCACCAATTTTGTCAACTTGCGGGGTTCTATTATATTTCGGTGACTTGGGGAGTAGCTTGGACATATGGTTGACGAAATGTGTGTCCAAAGTGCCTTTGGAGACTTTGAAGACAACCCCAAGACCAGCGGAGACTCTATAAAAGTAATATCTATCTATTTTGAACATCGTGTTGTTCCATAATGCCCTCTAGTCTTTCACTTCTATCTTCTCAACCCACATCTGCAGACAACCCAGCCATAATACTACTCTCCTTTTTCTTCTCTCTCCCTCACTCTTTCAAAAGGAGACCTCCATTTTTAAAGGTAGGGTATTTGACCAACATCTCTAACACTGCTGTAATAAGCTTTCAATTGCGGCGTGTTTCGGTGAAGGCTAACAAAGAATGATTTCCGGTTCCTTTACCCAAGCATCATCGCCACTCTTTTTTTCAGTTCAGAGATCATCACGCGCATTTCATCACTCGTTGATGCATTGTGGGACACGGCTGTCGACACATCAGGGACATAGTGAGCAGCAGATTGCAGTATACATAAATCTGAAGAAGTGTCGGTAGAATACCATGACTTTAACTTAAAGCATCGGGTAGAAATGCCTGACTTCAGGACAATGTGTCCGCCCATCTTTGGACCACCTTATTCCCAATTTGCGACTTGAGTGATGTTTTACCTAATCACGATCCCCTTTAACTGCAAATTGAAAAAGGTCATCCAAATTCGGCATGTAATTGCTAATAATAAGTTAGTGCGTCACTTAATTCCTACGACGTTGGGCATTTTTTACACGATATCTTTCTAGGTCTAAAAACCTTGTATTTTGTTTTACTGTCCAAATAAAGTTAGTTTAACAAAGTGGCGTCTGATATACTACAATGACGAATTCAGCTCGTAGAGATGATTTCAGCATTACATCCTTTTTTATAACCTATGAATCTGGGTAGAGTGGAAGATTATTCTGTCCTCTCAATGGTACTTGTCACCTTCATCAATTTTATAGTAGCGTCTTTGAAAAAAATCTCGACTAATCATCAACTTTATTCTCTGCATCCAATAAAATCGACACGATTAACCGAAAGACTTGTGTCTTCTTTATTCCAACATCACATAGCAACGGTAGTTAGTACGACATTGAATATCGTTCAGTCAGTTGCTCGCTTCCTCGGGGTGAAATGAATCAAGTTGAAAAACTTTGGTTGACATCGGTTGAGTCATCTTAGATATTAGGGACTTTTAGATTCGCACGAAGACAATGGGGATTGCTACGGTCGACGTCCTTTTAATGCACTGCCTTGAATGGACGTCACACGTATTAGTCCACGAAAATCTAAAAGTCCCTATTAGCTCTACACTGTATTAGCTTAATAGAGAGGGCGCTATAGATGTGTTGTGGTCGAGTGGATAAGTACCCTGATAAGGTAAGGGGTTCGAACCCGCTGTGGCACTGATGTCCTTTGTGGGTGTAGTTAGTGGGTACCTGGTACTCTACTAGAGCTAAAGCCGGGAAATAGAATCCAAAGTCCTTTAGAAGCACAGAGAGGCGATAAATCAATGTGATATCCGCTATTCAAGAACGGCATATTAGTAATATTAATTAGACAAAGGTAGAAGCATTGTATAACAAACATTGACGTATACTTTCGTATTATATCCATCTGCATTGTGCACATTTTCTTAACAAAAGGCAATATACACATCCTTCAATTTTGATGACCATAATCATATTTCAGTCATGTGTTCTTGGAGATATAAACTTCAGATGGTCTCTTAATTTTGGCTTATAAAATACAAAAATGAAAATTTACGTTGCCATTTCAAGCGGGCATATTGCTGCTATTGGGAGGACGCAAGAGGTTTCTTCTACTGGGCACAAAGCTTCTTTGGAATAAATAGGCAGGGTTTCGTGTATGTACAACGTCCTTGGAGGCAATTCTATCACGTGCCTCTACGCGAAAACCTTGACGCAGTCATTGCCGTAATCAACTACCACAACTTTGCCGTCGTCGGTGATCGCGATACCGTTCGGGTAACGGAGACCGTCCTCTTCGCTGTCCACGCGTTTGATGAAAGTCCCGTCTGGTGAGAACTTGAGCACGCGGCCGTTCCAGTCGTTGCACACGTAGATGTTGTCGTTGAGGTCGGTAGCTACGCCGGTCGGGTACTTGAACTCGTCGTCGCCCTCGCCCGACGGCGTCACCTCGAGGAGATAATCGCCGTCTGTGTCGAAGATCTGACCAAGAGGAGAAATTAGAAGAAAAAAAGGAGAGAGAGTTTAAAAATGAAGACGATATTCGCTTGTCAAAGTGGATTTTTAAGCCGGTCTTGACATGCTTGACCGAGACTTAGAGCTTGAGCAACAATTTCTCACCTGAAGACGATGGTTGTCCCGATCGGACACGATCAGTTCGTCTTTGCTGTTGACCGCAGCCGAGATGGGCCCTCTGAAGTATCCCAGCGTGTTCCCATACCCTCCCATGTCGCGTACGTGAAGGCCGTCGGGGTCATAGACACGGACGCAATGCGACTCGTGGTCGGTGACGTACACGTAGCCGAGGCTGTTGACTGCGACGCCGCACGGCCGCCGTAGCTGAGCCGCACCGAAGATCTGAGTCAGCGTGCCGTCTTGGTTGCATACCAATACCTGTTAAAAGAAGTTGGATAGTATTTGACTGACTTTCAACTTAATATTTTCAGTATTATATATAATTATGATTCAAGATGTTCTGTATTGTAGTTTATCTTTGTATCACGAGTGAAAAATCAGATGATGGGCATGACAGGGTAAAAATTCGGACTGAAATTCCAATGAATCTCTTGTAAAATTTAATGCATACATAGACATACATTCCTAATGACACTGGATAGCATTCAAGTTTATCTGAAATTACAGGTGTGATGTATAATAGTGCCATAGCTGTGAATGTATGGCCAACACACAAACTTAGTGGCTTTGATTTAAATATTGTAGTCACAAAAACTTATTCCAAATGAATTTGACACCCTTCAACATCATAATGTGCAAACATAAGTCTGATACGTGTTTTGAGATGGCAGAATAGCATTCCAAGTGATATTTAACATTTTAGTAGACTAGAAGGCAGATGTCACTATGCGACGTCGGTGGTGGCAGTCAGGGGATTGGCATACACTTGCCTGTTGATTTCTGTGGTCGGTGATCACCAGGTTGTCGTTGTTGTTGAGCGTCAGATCGACGGGCTCGAAACGCTGGGCGAAGTTTGGGAAGCCGAGTTGTCCCTTGGCATTGCCGTCGATGTCAAAGACACGGATACAGCTGTTACCGGTGTCGGCGACGTAGATGAGCCCGGTTCGGTCCGACACCGTCACGCCCCACGGCTCACGTAATCGAGCATCGGCCATGAACGGGTTCACTCCCGACGTCGTTAGATTACCGAACGTGATAACCTGTGTGGAAAAAAGTAGACGTTATTAAAAGACGGTGAACGTGGAAAAGGTGAAGAATTAAAAAAAAGAGTTAAAGCGATAGAAGGAAATCAGAAGGAATAGGCTATAAAGACGGTATTTGAGAATAACACAATTACGGATAGGAGTAATACTATGAGGAAGAAGATGATACAAATTAGTAATTTAATGAAGAAGAATGATTATGTAAGACAGAGCCGGACATGAATAACAGACAGATGAAATTTATAGATATTTAAATAAATGATTGTGCACATTGAGTAGATGTCAATTATTATTGAATGTTCATCATAAAAGGGGAAATTGACGTGTACAGGAGAAGTCCACAGTCGAAATGTAAAATATTAAACATAATTCTTTGACGATTGCGAAATTTGGCTGAAAAAACATATACTTTTTTTGTTAAGTAAACGCCAGAAAGAAAGAAATCCAAGAAATCATTTACATCGTTTAGAAATTCATGGAATACTAGTGTGTGACGATTTACCTGTCTCTCTGGCTGCATCACATCAAACTCAAGAGGGCTTTCTCCAATCTGCTTCCCAAAGACAGACACGATGAGCCGATGTTTTCCCGCGCAGTTTGGTCTAAAAGTGATATCATAGTTGCCGTCCATGCGGTCACGAACCCTCGCTATCCCAACCTCACCCGCCGGTGAGCAGAGCTTGGCTGTCACCGGAGCACCACCGTTCCGTACCTGCTGTCCTCCTGCATTCCTTGTGGTCACCGTAAGGCACACGTCTTCGCCCGCCGAGATGACTGGCGGGCACGACGGCTGGAGTCCGATGGCGATGTGCGACGTCGAAGTCATGGTGGGATTCTGCACTTGCCCGAACGCCGCTGCGCGGTCATAACTGTCCTCACCCACGTTAAACCCAATATAACCATTATCCTCTGTCTCGATACCGGCACTGAAGTTGATGGATTCCTCCAACTTCCAAGTGGTGTCCCGACTGATGTATAGCAACGCATGGTCGTCCCCTTCGCCGTGGAGATTCTCCAGGACGTTGCAAACACTGACAGTCTTGTCCAGCAGTCGTTGCTTGGTCTCGATCTCTTCCTCTAGTTTGGTGTCTCTTGAAGAGAATTCCTCGCCGAGTTCAGCGCTGGCTTCCTGCTCGAAGAGTTCAATCATTTCGATCATCTTTTGCTTCCTCTGTTTGATCTGAGCGTCGATGCGATCTCGGCTCATCTTGAGACGGCGCTGTGTCTCCTGCAAATTATGATAGATGACGTCAGACAAAGCAGAAAGATAACAATATCAGATTACATCGGGGCTCTGTGGAATAAAAATCGACTACGATCAATCAGAAATGGGAAGAAGTTTACGATAGCCCCATATATGTAGTTTCTACAACATGTACAAGGACTGTTGGGATTATTTCGGCAAGAGTTCTGAAGGAACTTTTCTTACCGAAAAGTATCACAAGGGTCATAATAAGGTGTAAAATTATTGGCATGGTGCTTCCGTAAACTTCTTTATATTTCGTTTTGTTCTACTAACAAACCTACAAAACGCATCTTTCGATCAATCATACAAATGATTTTCTCTAATCTTGTTGCAATCAATGTATTTTACAATATACATATTTGTAAAATAAAATGCATTGATTCACGATTGAATGAAAAGTATACAGTTAATTTGGGGGGAGATACAATTATTGATTGTAAAATCCATTTTACATAGATAAACAGACCACCCTCAATTGGCGAGTATTTGCACTATAAAACGATATAAGTCGCGTCAATGTAGCACTTTTTACATCTGGATGGAGAGTAGGCCTTGCATAATATGTTCAATGCCTGGATAAAGAAAATGATACTTTAACGGGGCTCGTACTCACGAACTCGAGGAGTGTTCATACGACATTCAATATAAAGGCCAAAGTATTTAGGCCACCCGAACACGAGATGTTCTTTTAGATTAGTACTCATATTGACTAACCAATTCTCCTACGTACGTTACCTTGAGGATTGTGACAGAGTCTCGAAGGCCAGACACCCTTTCCTTGGCCGTGGCTGCCAGGGTGCCGAGGGTCTTCCGACGGCTGGCCGCTGTCTCTTGCAGCGTATCATGGACGTGTTTGGATGGCGGGTGGTCTTTGAGCACACACAGACGGCAAATGGGAATGTCACAGGAATGGCAGAAAAGCTCTAGAAGATATCCCCGATGACTCCTGCACATCTTGTCATCCTGCTTGGCGAAGTCACAGTCTACTCGCATGCCACTTGACTGTAGGGAGAAGACAAAATTAAATACGTATTTAGAACTCTCTGGAGCTTTGCCGTAGCACGTCTTAGTTATATTTAATCGCTCAGCACTGTTTTGTGTTATCCTTTTTGAGGCGGTGAAGCTCTTGTAGTCTACTTATACTGTCATGTGATACATCCACAAACATTGTGGTCGAATGTTTGCCTTACAATGTGTTTTAACAGGGACAGGACAGTAACAGGCTAATCCTGACTATTCTGATATATCTGAGTATGAAAATAATCTGTCGAAAAATACACGAGAATTACATGTACAGCTCAGAAATTTTGGTCATTGATTGATTAGGACAGGTAATTGCGTAGTTCACACGACGCCTCGTGTTCAATGCGCGCATTAGAACTTAACCTAACATCTGCAGCGATTAAACCAATTTCCTTACCTGGTGTTCGTCTAGCGTTGTCAATCTGTGATTCTTCGTCAAACGAAGCCGACGGTGCGCTCCGGCACAGTCGAAGCACAACTCCTCCTCGCAGTTCGTACAATAATGCGAGGCCTCGTTCTCGCATCCGTGGCACGTTAGCGCTGTCGCCGACGCCTGCCGCTTCTGACCGATGAAATCGATGATGCTGTTGACGAAGAAATTGTCGGGGAGGGAGTGGACGCCGGCTTGGGGAAGCTCGTACTCGTTGCGGCAGACGGGGCAGGAGAGTTGGTCGTTGTTCTTGGCCACCCATAGCTCGAGGCAACCCACGCAGAAGGTGTGTTGACAGGGAAGGACCTTTGGCTTCTGGAGACGGTCAATTCATAAGGGACACTGAAGGAACTCACGATCAATGTCTTCAGCCCGGACTACACTACTTGCCATGCTATACTTGGATTGTGGTCAGTTCATT
>BEXV01002847.1:2428-19524 GCA_003118195.1 Hemicentrotus pulcherrimus | reverse complement strand
CCCCCCCCCCCCGCCCCTGGTGGAAACAAAGGGGGGGGGGGTAAAGAAATTCAGACTTCAGGACGATGATGACTTGGACAACAATATTTTCATCACTCAGAAACTACTTCATCATTTATACTCCAAGCCTAGCAATGTATTTAGCTTGTTATTATCACATTAGACCATGATGTTTACAATATATCCAACCAACACTACATATAGTTATTTCTTCCACCATTCCCCCAACAAAAAAAATTACAATAAATATTTATCCGTAGCAATAAATGGCCTAGAAGACGCCCAGAAGCTAACATAAATATTTCCTCTGCCTAGAGTCAGAAGGGCATTAACTCATATTATTTTACAATGAAAGAACCCCTTCCTGGCTACATAAAAACTATTTGATATATTAGGCAGTAAATTGTTATTCCAATCCAAGGAGACACAAAAATTAATTGCATTCATTAACTGGCTTGGTTGCATGAACATATACATGTATATTTTGATGTCTTTAGTGCTTTAAAAATGATATTTTGATTGAAAAACACAATGTCTTTATCTCAAACCTAAACATATTGTCTTTTGAGAGCCAGGAGGGTGTTACATGTACCTCTGTGTAAAATTATTAAATTAGTATAAAAGTTAAAATGTACCAATCATCTAAAAAATATCTTTTTGTACAGCTAGAATGTATAAAACCATCCTTAAAAATTCACCTGGGTGGCCATGGGCTAGCCGCTAATGGAAAAGAAGGACAAAGAGAATATGAAATAACATTAAACCGTGCACAAATATAGTTTGGGCCCTGTTTAATGCAAGCTAGTGTGTGTGTGTGTTTAATTGAGTTTTTATAGACATGTATCAATTAGATACGATTGTTTACATCTGGGGTCTGACCTTTAAACGTCACCATCCGAAAGACGTGACTCAGTTTGGAATCTGCGTCCTCGGCTGAATCAGTTTGTAACTTCCATTGTTACCTGTAGCTGGATTACAGGTGCACGCCACAATGCTCAGTAGTCTACTCACAAGTCACTTTTTTGTTAATTTAGAGTGTTTTCAAACTTGCAAAATCTCTTTTTCGGATACAATTTTTTGAAGCTCATTTACGGATATGGTATTACATCATGAGCTACTAACAAACAAAAATAGAGTCCTTTTTATTTGTGACTGGTACACTTTTAATGTCCTTCAGGCTCCCAGCTGATGATATCTTTGTATGAAAGGTAGAATGATTAAAATGCAATAACATTTAAAAATGATTTAACAAGATTAGTGGACGCTTTATGAAACTAGCACAAACTTTTGGCACGCCTGGGTGCCGAGTTCTCCTACAAAGAACGCCCCCGTTGATTCGCTGACTGCAACCAGGTGCGGCTTGGTGTCCTTATCGAGGGTTATGGTGCCCAGCCGTTGGCAGTCGCCGATTGGACCGGACCCTGGAGCCGCCTTGACCAGCACGATCTGGTCCGAGTTTAGCTGGGTCACAATAAAGTGACCTTTGTCTTTGCTAAGTCTAAATAAAAGAAAGAGAGAGAGATAGAATAATATAATCAATTACCAATATTGTGATTCTTTCAATTTCCTTTATGAATCATAGTCATTTAAAGACGCAGAGAAGTAGGCTCTCATGGGGAATTTGAAACCATTAAGGTGTTTACCCAATAACAGGTGTTGTCAATCAAGAGAACTAGCTTTCAGTTTTATGACCAACAGGCCTTCCGTCCATTCCCCCATATCACAAAGTCTTTATCTTCACATGAAGACTCTCAGACTAGGGGGTATATTTTGTTATAGGAGCACGGGTTTGCTGTGTGCAGGTTTGTAAACTCATTAGTTGTATTTTTACCAAGTCTGGTGTCAGTGAATTATGACCTTCTGCACATGAAAACTGATCTCCCTCTAACCAATGTGCTTTTTAGAACTATGTAGCATTCATATCTGCCGTTTTCATTTCTCACAGCTACCAACTGGAGTGGTGTATGACTTATCTTGCAAGTGATGTCAGGAATTTAAAAAAGGACAGAAAACTTTAAAATCCTTCGATTGGCAACACATAGAGAAATTCAAAGTCCTTGTTTTTCAATCAAAATTGGCTACTTTTCAACTTTTTGACAAACTTCCCTCGCATGTTTATTGTTTTCAGAAATACTGTACTCTATCAAAATAATGTTGCAATAATAGAACAAATATTATTGGTGCCAATTTGAAGGACAACATGTGATCAATTTAGCCCTAAAAATAAATCCTTTCCTGAAAGGGTGTTAGGGCCACTTACCTGACAGAATATGGCTCTCCATCCTTGAAGCACGAACTCCACATCCCGAGGAGTTCTCCCGTCTTGGCATCGAAGGCCTCCAACCTCCCGTTCATCCGATCAGCGACCCAGAGTCTGCCGCCCTCGTCCAGCTCCACACTGTGCGGGATGCGGAACTGGCCCGGAGAGCTCCCGTTGCCTCCTATGCTCCACATCGCCAAGGTGCCAGAGTTCCCTGCCCAAGGAATCAGATGGATGATTGTGATTAGAACAGTGCCCTGTTTCATGAAATGTTGTTATCAATAACAAGCTGCTATAAGTGTTATAAGCTACTGAAATCTCTGCCTTTGATTGGCTGAGAGCAAATCTTTGATAGAAATGTGACACTTCTTATTGATAACATTTTTGTGAAATGGGGCCCAGATGTTCAGGTATTGTTCTGCACACTTCAGTGTGATATTTGGCAAGGTTATTAAGTTGTATGACACATGCTCTGGCAACAACAACTGCTATGTCAATAACCTACACTAACAAAAATTGTAACTTCAATCCAGGATAAAACACTAGTCTAAAAAACTCAATCACAAACATGAATATATCTCCATAACCCTGCATCTTGTTCGAAATTAAACCTGGGACAATGGTTGATCAAATGTTGGATCACACAATGAAGAAACAGAGGATGGTCCTCTTCGTCTCTTTAGTGGGGAATAACTTCCAAAAGTCACTTAAAGCCCCACTGTACTACTTATATAGCCACTTGCGCCCTCTATATAGCAAACAATGGCTTATCGATACCTGTTGGTCCCCCATGATCCTTTTTTTCTTCGTTAATTAAGAGCTGATTTGATGAGAAAACCACAATGTCAGTGACCTTGCAGGGAGGTCTAATTCCCCCTGGCCAAACTAGTTTCGACGGGTTTTAATTGAAATCTGCAGTGTTTTACAAAATTAAGTACAACTTACTCAGCTCTACTTTGACCACTCTATTGTTGACCCCTCCATCGCCGTCTGCAATGTAAAGGACGCCCTCCTTGTTGATGGCAACATCAGCCACATCTCCGAACATGAGAGGATGTAGCGAGGTACCCGACTTGCCCGCCACGCCCATCGTGAGATCAACCGTTCCGTTTGGTAGTAACCTTTTGACGGTGTGTCCATGGAGCCCTATGGTTAAAAATTGAGGGAAATAAGAAACATTAGCTTGTAGTTATAAAGGTGGCAAGTTGAGTGTGGCTTAACTCAGTCCTACTATTTTCTTGAAGATTTTAGGTTCTCCGTTTGGTACGAATCACTATATAGTTCTGGAAGAAAATGAACAAATTGAATGCAGCCATGAAATGGCCTCGTTCACACACTACGCAGCAAATTGTCTGTAAGACGTTACATGGCTTTATAAAGCAGTTTAAGTAAAGATGAATAACAGGTGGGGGTAAATAATGTTAAAACGTTTACCTTTGTGCTACCCCCACCCTTAGATGAACTAATCTATCTATGTTTCATGACTTAATGTGAACACACTATGCTTATGGCACTTGATTTTGCTGCAGTGTTTATATTTTAGTTTTGTCGAAGCAGTTTACCACAAACATTACTGTACGGATTCGTCAGAGAGTGACATATTCACTTATCTGTGTTTTATGACTTAATGTGAACACACTATGCTTATGTCACTTGATTTTGCTCCAGTATGTGTTTATATTCTAATTTTGTCGAAGGAGTGTACCACATTATATCATTGCCGTTATCAACGATTCCGTCATAAATATCAATGTACGGATTCGTCAGCTAAAAAGAAAGCCTATAATATGTTTGAACCTGGGTTAAGGCTTGTACCCATGCACATACCGTTGCCTACGTCCGTCACCCAGATATAGCCCTGCTGGTTGGTTTCGTTGAACTGGTATCTCATTCCGTGCAAGTCCTGCAGCGTACTGCTATCGTTGTAGGTGAACGTCCTCAGGAGTTTGCCAACCTCAAGATCAAACACAAGGACGTGGGGGATGCCATCACCTCTCTAGAAAAAAAAAGAAGAGGGGAAAATACATCTTAAGTATTGAGAAAGGGAGAGGGGCAGGGGAAGTGAGGAAGGGGGAGGGGTGGGGGCAGTGAGGATGGAAATATTATGAACATATGCAGAAATCAATGGGCAATCGGTCACAATTTGCTCATTGCTTTTGTGACTTGTCTTTGTCAGTCTTTCTTTGGCATTTTCGTATCAGTTCTTCTGGTCATATATCAGTCTCCTTAGTGTGATTGGGATATCAATAAGAAAGGGGGGGTGATGTTATGCATACATGTAGGAAAAATGGGTCATAAAATTGGTCACATGAGGTTCATTCTTTTGTTTATGATTAATCATTTATATCATTAAAGAATATTATCATCGGTGTGAAAGACTTAACAGATTGTTGGTACCAGTACTCATAAATTTTCTTGGATGCATATATTTTGTGAATCTTATTGAACTTGTTGAACACCAAGAGAAAGTATAGACCTATGTGCTCAATTAATAATTGTATCCTCTAAAAAGTCATAACTGTTGCTAAAAGATGGCTATTTTGTTGTACTGAACTTAGGCATTGGCCTTAACAATCTTGGAAATTGATTGTCGTGTCAGTTTAGTTTAAATCATGTGGCATGTACTGGCAGGAGACTGTCCTGAATCGAACTCTAACTTCTAGCACTCAACAAGTAGATCTAGAGTCTATAGACTAGTCTAGATCTATATTTGTTTTTTAATGTGTAAGAATATGCGCCGATAAGACATACATGAAAGACAGTAATTCATGGTGTGTAACGATTCATAATTTTTCAATGATTCATAGTTAGAAGATGTCACGCATGACTTCACATCACTCATCAGGTACTCGCACACGTACTCTTTTATCTGTTTTTGAAAATCACTACAGGAAAATCAACACGAGGGACTAGTATTTCATACCTGTGACACATAAACCTCGCCATTATCATCGTCAATAGCAGCGCTGTAAACTGGTCCCTTGAATGCTTCACTGTCAATTGGCCATGTCGGATCTAATTTATAAAATGCGCTATCTTTTAGATGATAGCAGCTTGATTTTACACTGAAAACAAGCAAAACTACAGCAGATACGAACACCGAAAACCCAGACAGTTGCTCCATTCTCGATCATTGTTTACCTTAGTCATGTGATCAACAGAATGGCTTGTCACATGACCTATGAAAAAGTGGGCGGGGCCCAATCTAACTCTGAAAACTTTTTTGGGCGAGTTCAGGCCAAATAAACTTATAAAAAAAGATGAGTAAAGTAAAGAAGATATGGCAAAAACGAATTGTGTCAGACTTAAAACAGGCCAAAATAATTACACGCCACTGAAAGATCAGCGTAATTGTGGCTAGGACCATGGTTTAGAATAACTGGCTATACTGTTCTCAAGATATCCGTACATAGATCTAGTTAAATTATGTGTGATTTAGGGGTCCATATATGGTTTGATCGATTGATTGATTGATTTATTTGCCAAGCGTCCAACATACAACAATATACAATAATAACTTATCAAAATTAAGTCACTTTGTCAGCTTGAACAGGATAATCCACGAAAGCTCAAGAGCCAATTTCCAGTCGTTGAACATTGTATAACTAAAACAGAGCGAAGTTCAATCTTATCATTGCTTGTGTGAGGTATCAAGGTGAGCAAGCAGAAACCATAATTCTACAAAGAATTCATAACAGCCCCATCAGATATTGTGAAGATAACAACATAGGGCACGGGGCACACTCCCAGTCCCCCAATGAGAGAGAGAGAGAGAGAGAGAGAGAGAGAGAGAGAAAGAGATGGGGTAAGAGGCTGAAAGGGAGCGTGAATATTAAGATAAATGCAATTTTACTCTCTGAATAGGCCAAATTAAATCCGTATATAGGCCTGACATGTGCATAAATATTTCATACTAGGTCGAATCATTATATTCGATCCAACTTCGATCTTGTTACTGACGTACATGATTATTATACAAGAAATAGACGATTTAACTTTAACTTACCAGAAAGTGTAGGAAGTATTGGAAATTCGTTTCATTACAATGCCATCCGATATTGGAATGCCCTTCCCAATGGTGTAAAATAAATAGGAAACTATGCTCATTTTAAGAGAAAATTAGAGGAATACATAATACTTGACAGTCAGAGAAGAGAAGTGAATGACACGTTATATGATTGAAATTTGTATTCTTCTGCCGGTTCATACTTTTTCATTTTGTATATAGACCTACTTATGTTTTAGTGCGTTATAGAAATTTTACAAATTCATCATTATTTTCCTCTTCTTCCTCCTCCTCTTTTTCTTCTTCTCCTTCTTCTTCTTTTTGTACTTATTACCATTTCCATCACCAGTTCAATGTTGTTATTGTTATTATTATTATCTTTAATAAGTAATTCTTTAAGTTTTCTTATCTGTCTGCAAATATTACTCTTCTAACTTATTAATTTTATACATGTTTGTAAGGGACCCCACTGGAAATAAGCTTTTTAATTCGAGCTTTCGTGGGTTATCCTGTTCAAGCTGCTTTTGATCTGTTATTATTGTATATTGTTGTATGTTGGAAGCTTCTCGAATAAAAATCAATCAATCAATCGACAAAATATGCTTATAGGAAACGTATATCATAGTCAGTCTCTGTAGTAGACTAAATTTGACGACACTAAAACATGACGTCACAATGCATTCTTGATAAATTACGCAACAACACATTGCGCGCCTGATGCGCGAATCTACGTAGCAACGTGACATTTTATAAGGAAAATAAAATAAAACATAAAAAGCACGTGTGCTTTCATATTTTATGTCCTTCCAAATTGATGTGGTGCCTTGAGCTGAACTGGTAAAGTTGAGAGTTGGAGAGTGGCTTTTCGAGTTTGTCTGGATTTTCGAGGTCATATTCAGACCCCCCCCCCCTCCAACAACAACAAAAAAAAAAGTAATACAGTTCTAGATCAAAGTGCAGACCTGAAGATGCATTTTCCCGAGTTGTGGGAAGAAGATTCGCTTCTTTTCGATGATACCGCAGAAAGAGAATTGTTGCTTCGCCAATTTGAAGAGTTGATTGTAAGTAAGGACAACTTTATTTATTTTATTTATTTATTCAGTTCAATTTATTCAGTGTATGAATTCTATATTCATGCCATTGGAAATGTTTTTGTCTTATTTAAATATCTAAGTTAGACTCTAATCTAGTTTGATTAGGCCTAGATTTACGCCTAGATCTAGGCCTTCCATCCAGCATCTAGACCAATAACTAGACAGTTTATTCCTCAGCACTACATCCTGACTTGTGGATCCTGCTGAGTATCGTCGTAGAAGTAGAAGTAGAAGTACTCTAGACTTTGTCAGATATGATAACATACAAAAACTTTTAAGCTTTTATGGATTATCCTGTCAAGTTATCATTATTATTTTGTTTTCATGTTATGACAGTATCGTTTCACTATCTGTTTCTATGTTTAATTGAACTTGACTTGTAAACATTTAAACAAAATCAATATCAAACATTCCCAAAGGTCTTCAAACAATATAGATATCTTCAAGGGAGCGCTTCCCAGCATCTAGACCAAGAACTAGATATTTTATTCCTCAGCACTAAATCCTGACTTATGGATCCTGCTGAGTATCGTCGTAGAAGTAGAAGTAGAAGTACACCCTATAGGTCTAGGACAAAAGAAGACCCCTTGTTCTCTGGAGATCTACCTTTATTCTAGATGAATAATTCTTAAGGTGTGCCATGGTTGTTCAAGTCGAAACCACTTCTCTTTGGTCAAAACTGTATTTCTAAATTTTTTTCACAGGGAGAAATATCATCCGACGAGGGATATGATTTAGACCCCCAAAAAGATATATTTCCTTTCCTAAAAAATGAAAAAGGTAAGTATTTGCCATTTTTACATTGTCAACAATGACTTATGAAGAAGAAAAAAAAAATGAGACATAGACTAGACAAATTGGAATCTATGCCATTTTGCATGAAAAATCGTTCTAGACTTAGTCTATTACCTATTCAAATACCTGTACATGGTACCCAACCTATCCGGATACACATGTTGGTACGCTTTTGTAGACAACCGCTCTTTCATTTAAACAAACTGATATAGAGATGTTAATAAACAAGTTTAAATGTGAACCCTTATACTATATAGCAGAAATATAAATGAGTAAATGCGCATATTTTGGTTTGATTTTCTAGTTAAATTGAAAATTTAATTCACATATTTCTTGTAAAATATTAATGATCAAGGATAATTCTTGAATGATCAGTTATTTCATGAGGATACCAATTAATTTTATTTTACCTGTTTATGTGCTTGTGTATTTTGCTGCTGTTATTTGTTTTATTTTTACCAAACAGGGCCTAATGGAAGACCACCAAATAAATGATATGTGCCACCATGTATAAATATCAGAAATAAGTAAATAAATAAAATAAATAATAGTTTTAGGCATAATAATTATATGCATATCTACAGTGTTTTGTAGCTTGATGATAACGAATTAGATCATGATTATTGAAAATCTGTGATTGCATTCATCTTTCAAGCACATCAGGTGATTTCGCAGCGCAGGGGAATTTATATGGATACTTTCCGAGCCTTAAGTATTAATGTACATGTACATTATGATATATTAATGTATTCATTTATCTTGATCAAAAACCTCTTGAACAATAACAGGAAAGGGCAAAGACACCAGGGATATTCTGGGGTTGCCGACTTTGTTCAGCACTCCACCAACGCACCAGCAGCATGCAATACGTGATTGGCAACTTGACAGCACAGAAGCCTTCAACAGAAAGTTACTTTCAGAAGGTGATCAGGGGATGTCCCTCCATGGCAACGTTCATCAACAAACGAGACGTTACGATGTCCCTCTGGACCTCAGTGAGAAGCTGCCACCTTCCGACAATCATCTGGTCCAAGGGTCCCTTCCAAAGACAGAAGATTCACCAAATCAACCAGCCCTTGGGATGCCGTCTCTGAGGAATTCCCCAAACTCTGATGTCGTGGGCATTGTCAAGTTACCTGATGGTAATTATTACATGGCAATGTCAGATTCATCCAAACCAGGACCCCGCTATAACTACTTCACCAAAAAAATGATGCCTTCGATGACTCTACCAAGCAAGTCGGTGGAGGTTTCGAGGAGTGTTCCAAGCATTAGCCCATCGGATTCTCTGTCTTACTTAGAGTCTGCAAAAATGTCTCACAGTGATGGTCAGACGGGCCGGTTCACGCCCAAGACATTATTTTCATCAGACAAGACTTCCCGCAAGAACAACGCAACGCGAACACCCCGTAAAAGAGCCAGAACTTACCCATATCAACCGAACCCACCCAGAGCTTCCCCTCTTCCTAGTAACTCGGAGATTCCACAGGACATCATGAATGACCTGGCAGTCATCAGAACACATCGTCGAAGTTCTTACGCTGATGGTGACTCTTTGGTCGAGGTACAGCCAAGCTCTCTACCAGGTTCTCCAACCATGTTCGCCTATCGTGATCCGGAAGGAAGGATTCGAGTGCCGCTGGACATGCACTGTAATCGGAAAGCCCTTGCGATGTATAGATGTATGACGCCCTCTAAGACTGCATCCACTAAAGTTGTATCCGTCTGCGACATGACGCAACGTTTACCAATACCGACAAAGGGAACAGTCCCGGAGAAAACCCTCTTTGCCGATTCTGGAATTAGTCAAAGGGTGGGAATTAGCACAAAGGTTTCTGAAGTCATTCATCAAAATATGAACTCAGAAGAAACAGATCACGGCGTAAAGGAAGATTCTTTATCAACACACACGATAATGAAGGAATGGGAACAGCTCCGACAACACATTTGAACTACGAGTACTAGAAGGGAAATAAATCCTAATTACAAAATTGATGCCCATATCGATCGCACACGAGACGTCACTTCTATTCTGTAATTACGTCCACTAATCAAGATTCTGAAGACAATCATGCGCCTTTGATGGTTTCACTGTCCAAGATTTCATTTAGCATTCTTTATTGAAGGATATCCCTTTTAGAAGGCATCAATTTCAAAGCCAGTACGCGTACCATTCAGTGCTCTGACGCAGTCTGGCGTCACTCAAAATGACGCCTCGTACGGGCATGATAATAGTCTTGGTGCTTTTAGAAATAATATTATGCGGTCACCATTCATTGTTGCGCAAAGAAATGCATAACAAATGGAATTTTGGTAAAGGTTCATAAGATGAATATCAATATTGGTTAATGCATCTGAACTTCTGAAACCCCGAACGGACAGTAAAATATATTTCTGTACGGCTACATTCCTATTACATCAAAAGCCTAAAAACAAGACAGAAAGGAATTTTGAGAAATCTATGTGAAGGCAATTTCAATTGTCCGTTGTTAATCCCATATAAATCATGTTCAAAATAATTTTAAAACCTATATTAATGTTCATATATCTCAATATCATGACGGACCATGCCGGCTATTGGAATTTCCTTAGGTTAAGTCTTCGAAAGCCTTTACGATCGTTTCAAAAGTAAACGTAATAACACTCAGGGTTCGAAGTTCTTGTTTATGCCAGTTCGATTTTGGTACCCATTGACATTTTTATGAAGATCAAAGTAATGTCATCAGAAGCGTGAATTTTAATCTTTGAATTCTGGTTGCTAAAGCTTAGCGTTGGAATTGTAGCTCCATTTTATTTTGCTGTTCCAATATCAACAGTGCCTTAGAAGAAAAAAAACGTCTACAGCATTTTGTGGACTGTATTTCAATTCTGAAAACATAATTCTTTTGAATTATTTTAGGATAGATAATCATGATCCCAAAGCCTCCCTAATCCATTAAGGAGCGGATTTAAAATTGCTGCGAGGAAGGAAAGGGGCGGGGAACTATTTGTAACACTTGAGCCCCTTGAGCTGCCCCCGTATCCACCGATGTGTTAAATTTGATAAAAATTCTTCTCGATCGATCATGTTGAATGAAATTGAATATTCTAGAATATTTATGACAGAATGGGTTATGCATTATTCACATAATTATTAAAGAGCAATCAAAAGACATAATATGATATCACAAAAGTTGCCTTGATAAAAATATAAAATCTTTTACGTCTTCTATTCCGTTAAAACTGGACTTAATCACCTTCTCCACTTGTTTTTATCTCGATGTCTGCATGAAGTCTGTGTGGATTTTGTGGTGGATTTGCATCCCGGATTTACTTAAACAATTATATTTTTGAGAAATTCGGAGATGATCAGTGATATGAATTAAATGTTGTAGATTAGCTGAATAATGAGAAAATGATAGTAGAACTATGATCATGTTATTTATATGAGAGGCTTCATGATGATGCAAACACAAAATAATTGTCTGTAGCAGTTGTCTGATGATGTCTTCAGTTTTTGTGATATATCTGATACAGCGTTCGATTTTCCAGCAACAAAAATCATGTTTGATATAATTTGTAATATTAAATATATATATTTTATGCAGACGTCATGTGATGAGCAAACGAATAAAACTTTGTAAAGTATAAGACTAACCTATGAATTGCAGTTATCATACTTTGTTACTTTTAGTTTGTTATGGAAATACGTCAACATTCATCAATGTCGATGCTCACCTGGTCAGACATCGACGTTTACAGAGGCGCATCCTGATTGGGGAAGGGGTGGGTAGCAGGGGGTTTATTTTCTTATCAAATATAGGGTGGGGAACGACGAGAGGAGGAAAATCAACCAGGGCTGATGACCCACTTTTTTTTTGGGGGGGGGTGTGGGGAGGGGGCTTGTCACGCATTTTGAGTTTTGTGCCCCCTCCCCTCCCGCACTTCCCGAATATCTTAGATCCGCCGACAGAACGAAACAAAAAAATCCACGAGACTGTCAGCTCGTTATCAAAGACTAAAGAAGAAAAAAAAAGACATAAACGAAGAAAGTAAAATGTTGATCGGTTGTGTGAATCCTGTTAAAAGTTGTTAAAAAGCCAACAAACGAAACTAACACTTCATTCATTTATTTCTAATAGGCCTATTTATACAGGGCGGCATATTTTAAAAAAAAACAATTATGGTTATCTTCCATGATGCCCTGTTTGGTAAAAATGGTAACAATCATCACTAAATACAGATAACAGCAACATTTTCTGTACATAAATACACAAACATTCTGTATATTGGTTTCCTCATAAAAACGCGGATTATTCAAGAAATACCGTTGCACATAATTTTATATCTATTATGTACAAACAGTTTGTATATGGTTGTAATGGTGCTTGGAAGTCATGAGCATTTCACGCAATCTTACAAGAATTGTTTTTGTTTAATAACAACAAATTATAATAATAATGATAATAAATCAACAAGACAAGATTTAAAAGATCGTAGCAACGACGGAAAATGTGCTTTGTCGGAAACTATTATATTTAATTGATAATCGTGAAATTAAAAGAGCGTATTTCAACTCAATTGTATGTACAACTGGCCAACACATTTTCCATTTTTCTTCAAGTTCCTATTATGTATGTTCAGTTACTATTAATAATCCAATAATGATAAAACAAACAACACAAACAAACTGTGAATGACAAATTTAAACCCCATTCAACTAAACCACAACAAAAAATTGTTTTTATTCTCTTCTCTCATAAAGAAAATTTCACATAATTTATAACACTTTATACAAAATCTAACAATCTTCATATAGGCTTAAATAAATTTGCAAGTAAACTTTAACATTTCCATCCAAGGTAACAAATACATTTTCATATAAAATAAATTTGCAAATGAAGTTACACATTTACAGAAGAAAAGTATTCACAAAATTATAGTTTCACATTTTAAACAAAGCGCACAAAAATTTTTACAATTTCCCTTTCCAGCTTGCATATTGGAAGTAGGCATAAGTTATACAAATCTTATTTGCCCCTCGGTGTCCGTTAGTGGGTTACTGTTGAATATTTGGCGTTGTGCAGTTAAAGATGAACATGAACAGTTGAATAGTTCATCAGGATTAAACTTGTCCTTCTTCAGTGAGGCAGTGACCAGTACTTGTCAAGATTTGATTTGAAAGAATAATGAGTGATGGACTTTCTGCTACACTATGGGAGACCGTTCCATTCGTTTACAATACTCTCTGTGAAATTTTCCAATTATTTCTATTCTTTTCCACAATTATTTTTCAAAATTTCCTTCAAAGAGAAAAAAGGGGTTAGGATAAAAAGAAAGAAAAAAATAATAGTCTATGAAGATCCGAAGAAAGATAGTAAATTAGTAATGTGGGTCCATAGAGTTAGTCTTATTAATATATATCTCTATGTGTGGGTCCCTTTGGTGGGTCCTCTCCCGATCGCCGACGTAAGCGGCGCGCGCTTCAATTTTGTGCGTGCAGCTCAGAATAGGTAGGCTCTTGTTAATGTTATTGTTAACAACAGCAGATAATGACCGTATGGAACAGTCCTGGAAGCAGAAATATAAAGGTTATTGACAAAACAACATACAAAGATGAACTGCTCTGGAAAATGGAGGGGCTGGCTTGCTGTGACTGGTGGTGTTTTAGTCCATTTGACATTAGGAACGATTTATAGCTACGGTGAGTCGGAGGAATATTTGTCTGTCGGTCCCACGCATTCATTTAATTTTGTGTTGTCAAACCTGGCGTGGACTGAAATGACTATGGTGCCCTTGAACACTTCCAATCTGACGATGCATTCTGACTCGATGCCATCATGGGGTCATGACAGTCATGCTGTTCTAATGTAGTTTAAATGGCCATGGTCTTTGATTGATTGATTCATTTATTAATTCATTATCTCATTCATCTATTCTTGATTCTATAATAAAGACAATAGACTCTAATTCATTGTCGTAATTGTTGGCGCTAGTTTAGAAGTCTAGAGAAGTGGCTCCGGTATGCGGCCGATCGGCGGGAACTGCCGATTTTATTTTTATCCAAATACTCACAGAATACTTGAATACCCTCAATATAGAGTCGATATACTTACCTAGACTTCTATTAAATAGAAGTCACAAATAACCTAACTGACCCACAGCGTGGTCAGCATTGACCACGTTTCAAAATGCTTTGAGTTCCCCGGTTTGCGGGCACGCATTACCCGGTTTGCGGTACGCGTACGTCACAAAGCTTTATGCGCTATGCACGATCAAAGCATGTACCAAATTACTACAGGTAACCCAAATTCTCATGTTTATCTGTTGCCACGGTAATTTTTTCAAGTTTTAAACAATTTCACCTTTTCCTCGAATGCATCATTCCATACGGGGGTACGAAACTACTAGAAACTTTCGGGTCATAGTGGGTACACACATCAGCACACATACCATCGTACACGATCCCACCTGTGATGTGTGTATTGACACCCCCGGCCGCAAACCAGAAAAACACGCAATTACGTGCCGGTATGCGGTCACCCCATGCAACTGGGCATGCGGTGGCACAATCAAAATTTCTGCGATGGGAGACAGACCACAGCCATCATACTTCCACAAAAACATCAAATTTCACCTCCAATCGGACAAATATAGGACAAATAGAGCTCTAGTCATGCCTCGTTCTCTAAACTCAAAAGTTAGCACCTGCTGGATTTTCATCGGCGACCGGTGCCATAGATTTCCGACATCGCTGACGGATACTCCGTACCGACAGGTACATCTGCTACGGATGTTTTCGGCAAAGCAGAACTTACCGGGGAATCCATGGTAGGTTTCAATGATTATTATCGAGTCATATTTATTTTATTTTGAAAACCAATACCCCTGACCGCAAACCGGGCCGTGCCGCAAACCGGAGCCTCTACTCTAGCCAAAATTTGTCCCGTAACTCCGGCGTGGAGATACCCTACGACATACCCAAAAGGAAGTAAATATTTATTAAATGTCTAAATAAAGGTCATGATTTAAAAATCTATAGGGTCTATGTTTCTATTGTTTGTTACCTGTTTCGTGTCAATTTTCTTATCTTTTTCAGAGTATTTTTCCTAAAAACAAAGACTTTTAATATTATGCACTTTCTCACAGGATTCACGGCAAACTGCAGCACAATACAATTGCATACCGTTCCGATGGTGGGGTGCGGTCGCGCGTGTGTTAATCAGCGACTGGATAGGGATGTGTCCAATGTCTATGGGAAGGATTGTAGCACACAAAACCAGGTGCGCTATCACTAAAGTATCAGAAATCCTACTACCGTACTACATGTAATTATGAAAGCGAATCATTATCATCCCCTATTCAGTGCACAAGGATGTAATAAAAATCCGTAAACCAAACCAATGTGGTTTACGGTGAAACTACTGGTACCTGCCATCTATTGCTTGACTACTGCATACAACAATAAAAGCAGTTTGCATCTCTCGGCAGCAAAAAGGCAGCACATAGCTGTAGCTGTATAACCAGAGTCATTATGCCTGCCCTACCAGAAAGAAAAAAAGAATCAGTATGAAAGCAAAATTGTTGACTTTAAATGCCTAATTCTGAAAGTGAACCCATTTGAAGTTCACTAGAAGATAGCCATTTATTACGGTAGATGTCAGCATTAATAAATTTGGTTAAATATTTTCTCTTGCTTTTTTTCTTCTTTGTCTGCAGGTAACATGGCGCCGTATATGACATCCTACATACGAAAGTACAGCACTCCTGCAACTCTTTCATATCAGGTAGAACAGTGTTACATTTCAGGGGGGCTAAAAAAGCATCATCCAGCTTTTTTTTGGTTAGAACCCTATGAAAATGTAGGGATCTACCGGTTGTCAGATATTGGTTACCATTGCTTGTAACAGCACTGTTGTGCAGGCACAAACTCTTTGACTCTTCAACAAAATTCCATAAAAGCCCTGAGGCTAGCCTATAAACTTTGCCATTATGAGGAGGATCAGGATCAGGGCCCTGTTTCATCAAACTTGCTATCAATAACGAGTTACAATAACTGTTATAAGCTACTGAAATCATGGCATTTAATTGGCTGAGAGCAAATTTGTCGTAGAAATTTAGCATTTGTTATTGATAACAAGTTTTATGAAACAGGGGCCTTGGATCAGGTGAGAATACAACAATATAATAGATGACTGTTTGCAAAATATCGCCCCTGGCCTTTTGTGAGTTTTGTGAGAGCCAGCCGGGTCCTGGCACAAACAAGAATTTGTACAAAAGGTATGATTTAACGCCAGCTTAGAATGATTAACATGTAAGTGTTTAATTTAGGTTTAAACTTTTTTTTTCAGGATAAATTTGTATTTAAAATTGCCAAGAATACAACTTTACTTCAACTTGAATTTGACATATTTTGTTTATTGTTATGATTTCTCTGGTAAATCATTTGAAATATACAATTTGGGTCAAGAACCACAAACACAAATTATCATACAAAACGCTAATGAAAATTACAGTCAAGTTCATGTTGTGAAGATTATACTTTGAAAATCATGTATTATGTTGATTTACGTCTAGAATGACGAACAAATTCTAAAGAATCAAAATACTATTGCATTCTGCCATGACACCTACATGTACATGTAAGTGTGATGCTGTAAAATCACCCTGAAAATCACATTCTGATCAGTCTACCCAAATCATTCAAGTTCAGGAACGAGACGATAAGTAAATCGCCACTTTGATCGCTGCGTTCTGACTGTTGCGTTTCTTTCTTTGTGTATTATAGGAGTCATCCTTTGTTTTTGCCTTGATGCTGTTTGGCCAGGGTACCTCCATGGTCCTCGGGGGTTACATTGAATCCAGGCTCGGCCCTAGAATCACAACTCTGATTGGCTGCTTGCTGGTCAGGTGAGTGTGAGTCGACCAATCAGATAAGATCTGACAAAAGACTCTTTTTTTT
>BEXV01002845.1:42171-54642 GCA_003118195.1 Hemicentrotus pulcherrimus | reverse complement strand
AAACCAAGACGGGCCCCCACAACAGTTTGTTATCTGGCCGGTAGATAATACACTCTTGCGAAGAAGTAAAAGTGTACTTTTTGAGGTGTCACATTGAATGAATCCTTGAATTTGAAGTATCATATTACTTCTGTTTGCCTAAAGGTTGCATGTTTTGTCGGAATTATGTATCGATTGAAAAATATTTTACCTGCATTTGTCTCATTTAATATTTCAAATACGTTTATTTCATCCCCTATTTCTTACTGCAATTTTGGGGAAATACTTATTGTACACATACAAATTAAACATATTACATAAAAAAAGAAAATGTGTACACTTAAGTTATTAGATATAAAGCAAAGTACAAATATGTTCCCCTATGCAAAGATTCACTCTGTCTTTATGTTTTATAATGAATATGTTTCCTTTAAATACTCAGGTTCATAGCTATCTACAAGAAATGCAATCAGATTCCATAGGTGGACATATCATAATAATTAGTTCTTTTGAAAAGTGTAAAATGTAACCCATTCAATATTTAATTTTGTAATACGTTAAGGAGGCAATATAAGGAACAATTAATTTGTTCAAATTGAATACTTTATTTTTTTTTTTAATTATCCCGGTAGAACCATACCATATTGTTCGATGCTTTTATATGTTTTTCATGTTTATTTTCTGATGGTCTCATGCTGTTTGTGTTATGTATTATTTAACCACTCTCTAAATGTTATGATAATAATATGAAAACAACCAAATACATAAAATAAATGTATGCACTCTAACACAAACCTGGCTTTCATTGTGTTCACCATTCTCCAATTATCCACTTATGTTTCTTTTATGTAGTCTGAATTATGTATTATGTGGTCTACTTTTCCATTTTCTTCACCTTGTTTCTCATTGAATGTGATACTTGTTTTGCTTTTTATCTTCTTAATCGTTTGATTGAAATGTCATAGTTTTATAATCTTTGTATTGCCCATTGACTGTTTTGGGGCACTGCTTTAACTGAAGTCGGAATTTGGAAATAAATGATTTTAATTGAATTGAATTGAAAAAGATTTTTAAATACATTTTTAGTTTCATTTTCTCGCTGTCTGTAGACTTACTTTAATTTGATTTGAGGTGGCGTTCTGAAAAGATAAAACGGGTTTGTAGTAGCGACAAGGGATTGTCGCGGAAGTTCATTTTGGCAGTTATGTGAAACAGTAAGCGGATAAGTTGAGCGACAGCGGCGATATGTCATGTATCTTGTAGTTATGACGGTTCCTAGACTCTCATGTTCTTATCTCTCGTCTGGAGAATCACGTGTGTTCCACTGACAATTTCTCGTCGCCAAGTTTCGCTCCTTACGCAGGCGGTACGCTATTGAAACCAATTTGCCGCTGTAAAATGCCTTAGATGAGAATAACAAATCGTTTGAAGAGGGTAGAAAATTCATATAACTAACAAAACATGAGTTATTTTCTTTTGAGTGAAAAATATAAAGAGTTGAGTGCACTTTTCTACATATTCAATTTTTGTTTCGTGCTCCCTACAGAAAAAAAGGAAAATTCTGCAACCTTTCAATTATAATTGTAATCAAATGACGAAGATCCTTTCTCAAGCGTACCGGCCCAAAACTAATGTGAATAGAAAATCATTCAATATGGGGAAAACCAGAGGTGGGGAAAACCAGAGGTGGGGAATTCCACGGTTTGATCAGTGTATTTTAAAAGACATTCGTGTCGTTATGAAAGGCGTATTTATCCACATAGACAAAAATGATCACTGACAAAGAAAAGTAGCTGTGCTGTAAAAAAAGATCTAGTTATTATTATCTTATATATGCGTGTGTGTCGATGGGTGGTGTGTGTGTCGGTGGGTGGTGTGCAATAAGGACTTGTTCGTATATGATGCGGTTAAACACCACAGAAAAAAAGTCTTCCAACGGCTTAGAATAACAATATTCTGTTCCATTATAGTGCATGCAAAATTGTGATACGAATACCCCTACCATGTCTATGTGCTCTCAAACAACTCTGCCAATGATTACCATACCCTCTGCTCCGGCTGCCGGATTATCAGTGCACAGAGTTGGTCAATAAATAACCCTACCATTATCAGGAAAAACCGCTGCCAGGAACACATTTCTCTTACCTGGGTAGAGAGCGGCAAAAGTAGATTAACATCTCACCAGATAATTTTAGTGCTGAGGTATGGATTCGAACCCTGTACCTTGTGACTCAAAACCTTTAATCGTATCTGCTAGTCCTCAATACATTTATGATAACTTCTTTACTACTACTTTACTCCTTCACTACTTCTACTATTACTACTACTACTACTACTATTACTACCTCTACTACTACTACTGCTACTACTACTACTACTACTACTTTTACTATAACTACTAATGCTACTACTGCTACTACTACTACTACTACTGCTACTACTACCACTACTACAACTAACACTACCACTACTACTACTACCACTACTTGATTCTTTGATTTGTTTTTATTCATTTCAATTATTTCTCTTTTTCATGTTAGTCTAACAGTTTAATTCATAGTTAATTCGTTTCAAATCAAAATCTTCACAAGTCATTGATGAACATTTATACAGAAATTAGAAGCATCCAGGCCTAAACCAACAAGTCTATTTCGCGCAATATTAGATTGTTGTTGAAACATCATTCGTTTCCAAACCTAACGAAAACGTTTTGATGGTTTAGTTATATGCCTGCCTTCTTAGAAGGGATGTTTGTGCTTATAATGAGGCAGCTATGGGTCGGTTTGAAGTTTTCATCGAGGGACTTGGAAATGAGAAATGATGTAAAATCTAGTTGGTTGTGCACCTAGATCACGGGGCTACGTGGCCACTGCTCTAACACTTAGTCATCGAGCTTTCGCAATATAGGAGAAGAAAGAAAGAAGGAAGAGAGAGAGAGAGAGATAGAGAGAGAGAGAGAGAGAGAAGAAAGAGAGAAAAGGGAGGTGGCAGATTCGTGAAAAATGGGCTCCTCTCCTCAGGACACCCCGTCCATTGACTTAGTCGCTCCGAGGCCCCTGTAACTTTTGAACTCGAAAACATCATTGTAAACAATTTTGATTTGTAAAAGTATTCAATTCTATTGATTATATTTGTGTACAGTTTTCCACATGTTCAATAATGTCTGTATTTGTATTATTATGTTGGTGATTGAAAAAAAGACAAACATTTTATCAATTGCATATATTATTGCCATGGAATTCGAATTTTAAACCAAATTTCTATTTTGTATCTACATGAAAAATTCAGCTTATTGCTGCTAACCATGTTGTTTAATAACACATTTTTGTATTCAAATGAATTGGGTAAATTCGATTTTCTCTCCTTTCCCTTATTTGGTCTTCCAATATTATGGTATCCTTACACTCAACATCTGGGACTCGTTTCACAAAGCATGTTTACAATGACAAATGACAAAACTCAGAGACAAACCTACTAATACCTAATCAGAAGCAAAGATTTTACTGGCTTTTAACAAAAAATGTCATTTGTCCTTAAAAACAAGTATTTTAAAATGGGGCAAAGGTGTCAATTCCACTTTTATTCTTCCTTTCTCTTCATTTTCTATTTTCTCTCTGTATTGTCCTTTCCCTGCTCATTGTTTTCTTGTATATTTGTTTCCTCCTCAATGAGTAACAACTCACGTCTTTTCAGTAAGCTTGCTCTTTCACCCGTACGTTTATAGTCATATTCAACACATTTTTTTTCAAGACTACACCAACAGTTATTTTCAGGACTTCACACCCTCAAGAAAGATTACCGAGAGTCCTTTTCAGGACTCCTCACTCCTCCCCCTCTCTCTCACATGGTGCACCCACAAGCCTACTCTATACATCGCGTCACATTTCATGTTTACCCATCTTCGAGCTTTACTGATTTTCTTCCCCGTTAAATAATTAGACAATGATACACAACACTACATTATTCAAAGGACAAAAACAATCCGTGTGCGGCTTTTTTTATATCAAAAAGATTTGGAAGCTTAATTGATTTGATACGTTAACATATTTTATTTAACAAGTTTAGCAAAATTACAGTTAGAATACAATTGTAGATTTCAACAACATGTATATGGAAAAACAAGCCGTAACAAATAGATTGCATTTTTGAAAGAGAAAAGTAGCCAGTATGTCACTCAAGCGGGGTACATCAAAGGTGCCGATGATGTTGTGTTTTTCATATAATATATATATTTTTTTAAAATTGAAAACGATCGCATTCATTAATATAAGAATGGAAAGAATCAAAACTGCATTTTGTGAAATATTTGTAAATGTTTAATGTTTTATTCTTATTCGTACACTGTTGCCCATTAAGTTCAAATTTCTTTTCTCTTTTCATTAAATTATTGGGACAATATGGTTTATATTATCAATAAATAAAGTTTCTATTTTCTCAGAACTTTATTGATCAATCTATATGAACCTTTCGATTACTTAATACTGTTCTGCGAGGATACAAACTATATTTATCAAGAAGGTTATTTTCTCATATTGAAAAGAGGTAAACAAAAGGTTATTCGAACTTATTGGGCAACGGTGTATATCATGAACACAGTTCTACATACACACGTGGTATCATGACAATTCATAGCTCACATTTAAGTTTTTAGCAGTGATTTTCGTGTCACGCTTTTAAGATTTGTTTGAGTAACACGCTTGGTGTTTATTTGACCCGAGTAATGGATGTATTTTGGTAACTGTATTTTTTACCACACGTTGTTTAGTTCTAGCTATGTGACCCTTTCTGATAAACCTATAATTCATATGTTTTTAAACCTTGGTCCTAGCTAGTTCATTGTCTCATTCTTAATTAGAATGTTAACATTTTCCATAATAAAGATGAAGTAATGCAATAAAAAATAAACCCTTTTCCCTTATTAAATAAACTATATTTATATATGATACTGAGTTGTAGTTATTCGATTTCATTGAGTAAGAACAAAAAAGCACTTTGCAAATATTTTACATGGCTTATATTGTGAAACTTTTGGAGCATACTGCAACGTTTCGAAATTATCAAAGTGATAAGAAATAGACATTGCTAATAGTGCTGGTGGTCACGTGCACTCTACAGAAATGCGTATGCAGGACAACACGATTGTGAGGCTTGGAAGTTTGGTCCAAAGTTTTTCAATTTCGTCTTCAAATACTTCGAATATGAGGACTTTTGAGGGATACTAAATCAGGGAACATTTTGTCCTTGTTATTCTTTCAATCTAAAATAGACACAATTTGAAAACTCGCAAACAAATCCAAATCACCGATCATTTCTAACTTTAATTCGAGTTGAATCAAGTTAGTGACAATCCTATCCAATATTTCACGCCTCTTAAGGAGTGTGTATGACATAGAAATTGAATTAATGAAGAAACAAGAAACGATTACATTACTAACGAAATATATATAGTTAAAAAAAGCATCACGGAACTTAAAAAAATATACACTCTTAAACCTAGATGTAAAAGCAAAGCTTAATACAAAGCAATTCATGACAATACATTATGAAGCTGCTATAAGAAGGTATAGGTATCACAACTCGTTCTGTTCTAGAAATAACATCTTTTTACAGTTTGACCTGTAGAGGAACTTTTAAATATTAGCAAGAGCATAGATCTAAGAATCTGATTGTACCTCAATTCTTACTCAGGCATTTCAAAGAAAACTTAGTCCGATCCTGTGAATGTGAAATGTGAATTCTCACATTTGTTGTTGTTGTTGTTGTTAATTTACCGTTTCATAGCGATATAAGACACGAGTACAGACGCAAGCAGGGCGCCAAGACTAAGCGCCGTTGTGGGGGCCCCGTTGCAGAGATCGCCAGTGCAAGCGCACTCAGTCCCGGTCGCGGAGACGAACTGTATGGTAGAAGGGAGCAGGGCGTTGATGCCGTCTCGTATGGTGTTGATTTGTTCTTCAGTGACGGTCTCGCAAATGTCCAAGGCTGGGCCGCATTTCCGAGAGACTTCTACGGCTTCCACTCTACCCTCTGCAATACAGAATGAGTCATGTATGTAGATTTGTCATTGGTTTCTTTTATTCATATTTTATGCGAAAATAACAAAGCATAATACATTAAAAAACAAATTAAACATACTTTAAGTAACATGGACTTAAATATCCAGAAACATAGTATTAAATGAGACGACAGAATGTGTTCTCTAAATCATTAAAAAGATTTGTTTTAATTAGGTGAACCTACTTAACAGTTAGGCTGTTTGCGTGTAGACTCACATAATTACGGAAGACTGATAAAATACACAAACACTAGACAGCGACAAAAAGAGAAATGAAAGAAAATACCTTAGATATGACTAAAAGGTACAATCGAAATTTTTGGGTAGGGAGAGACATAAGAGAAGGATAGATGGATTATTGGGTAGGTGGATAGAGGGAGAGAGAGAGAGAGATATGAAGCAAGAAATAAAATGAAGGAGACAACGGGTGGTATAGGGGCAGATAGGTCTAGTAAATTCCCCAAACATACTAGGCATGGGTGCGAGATGAAAAAAGGGGAAAAGGGTTTTTAACTATGGTAACGACGCTAAAATTTAGATCAATATCATATGTATTGATATCGTACTTACGTCCTTCAATGTCGAATACAAGGTTGTAGCTTCCTTTCAGGCAACCTCCATTTCCGCTGCAATCTACTGTAGTTAATTTGTAATCCTCGTCACAAGGCACGACACCTGCGTCAAAGCTGGGTAAGGCACTAATATTGCTAGCTGACGTGATGGAAAGGCACTGGTAGCATCGTTGAGCATGGCCTGTGGGAAGTGTAGAAGGTAGATTGATATTTGTTGTCTTTGTTTCTTTATTCTTTTATTCATCAGTTCATTTATTTAACTATTCATTTATGCATTTCTAGTTTATTTTATGTATTTGATTTTGCTTATTTCTTTATTCAAACGATCATGTATTCATTCATATTTTTTAGAAAATGATGATAATAGTAAAGACCGAAGTACTTGGAGAGTCACTTGAAGTAGAACTATGTTTAGGTCACTGAACCTGTCATAAACTGACAGATCACTATAGATGATGATGATAATAATAATAATAGTGATACTAATACTCACAAATTATATTTTCAAATCACACATATTCAACAATTCATAATGAAACCATTTTTTTTACCCCCACTTAAGTTGGTAAATAGTTTGAAAAAAGATATTGTCAAAATTCGGCTTGCTTACAAACACTGAAACTTCAAATTGTATGTAGTTTTTTCTATCTCTTCAATGTTGTAGCAACGTTGTTATGTGCTCGACATGCTGCGCTACATGTTATGTTCTGCACTCCATGCCAATTGCACAATAATTCGTATTTAGATTTGATTTTATTTTATTTCTGCATTTTTTTTCAATTATAATAACAAAATATCAAAGAACATATAAACGTAAGNCTAACAATAACATAAGAGAAGGTGATAGAATGAAGAAACAAAGAATAACATAAGAGAAAGTGATAGAAGGAAGAAACAAAGAATAACATCATGTCAGTTTCTTTTTGTTTGACATATGTACATATAATAACGAAACTTAATATTTCTATAACATATTATTATGAATTTTAAGTATTATCAAAACTATCAATTGAAAAAAGTGCAGGAGACCGCAATCATAAGCGAAGCTTGACTAGGATGGCGGCCTCAAAAAGAAAAAAATAATCTTAAGGTAAAACTTAAAATGAAAAAGTGTTTAAACGTTCATTGTGTATGAGTTTGTGAGTGTGCTGTGCAAGTGTGTATTGTGTGTTTAAGCGTGTGTGTGTGTGTGTGTGTGCATATACACGCAAGCGTGCGTGTTGGTATGTGTAATGGCTTTAGTGCCGCTTTTATACAGGTTTTCCCCGTTCAAATTTGCCATTTCCGTGGTCAGTTAAACATTTGGATTTTAGAGAATTTAAGTTCACGATATGGGTTATTGCCATGGCAAATGTAATTCTGATTCAATTGTGTTTCTTCAAATTCGTTAATCATTCAATATGCTCTTCAAATGAGTTATGTAAATTTAGTTATTGAGCATAGATTCAATGAATGGTCATTGATTTCAATTTTCTCTCGTTCAAATTTTTGATCAGTGCAAAATTTTCTTCAAATGAGTCTAATAATTTTCCAAAAAAAGCAAATTAAGGGTTGTGATTTAGAGAAAAAAAAATCCCTCGTTCGAATTTATTACGCTTGCAACAATTTTTGTTTACACAAGTAGTTCGCATATTTTTAAATGGTCATTCTGATTCAGATGCCGATTGCCTCGGCATTTCTTCTGTCATTCAAATTCTTGAAAGGGCAAGTATTTTCAAAATAAATTTCAAAATTAGGTTGTTATTGTATTAAATTTACGGTCGAAACGTGAGTTCAGTAGTTACCGGTTTAAAGTGCTAAAGTTTCAATTTTAGTACCACTTTCAAACACTTAAAGGCATTAAAAGCTTAAACCAAAATTTAGAGAACTATATTGAAACCGAATAAAAGCTTAACTTCAAGCTTAGACCTTGTAGCTGTAGCGTTAACCCGTTACCTACTAGTACCGGGTTGTTCCTGTATTAAACATACGGGCAATGTTTGAACTAAGTATTCAACGGGGTATAAGATGCTAGTTTCAGTTCCAGTACCACATTCAAAAACTTAATAGCATTTCGAAACTAGAATTAATCGAGGTAAATTGACATCGACAAAAGCCCTACTTCAAAATTATACCGTGTTGCTGGAATGTTAACCCATTACAGGCAATATGTAAGTTCAGTATTTAACGGGTTAAGATGCTGGTTTTAGGTTCAGTATCACATTCATGCCGGAAGTATGATATTGATAGTCTCTGTAGTTCTTAACTTGGCGATACGGCTGACATACGTCTGGTATTTGTACTGAGCGAGGCGGGAAGATATTCGTTCAGATATGACATGCTGAATAGAATGCGATGTAAAACTTCTGTATCTTATAACACAGATCTAAGTAAATACAAGTAGTATCTTTGTTGCTCGTATTTGCTATTCATTTAAACTAATTATTTGTTGTCTTTCTTTCTTGGCGGCAGATTACCGTGTCATATCAGATTGAGCTTTGATATTGATATGCACTGCATCCAGACATTTAACTCGAAATTCCAACCCCTGTACAACTGTCTATACTGCCCCTGCCCCTTCTAAATAATGGTATAAAATGTATCTCCATACTGTAGGTAGTTGTCTGGAGGTCGATTTTTCAATCATTTAAACAAGATTTGAGATCCATGATTGGCGTGGGGTAGAAAGGAATAAATAGTAAAAGGCCTTCGCGTTACGGTTGATAATGCTTATCTTTTTAACTTACCCATTCCCAAAAACATCACTGCAACAACGAGGAAAACCTGGGCCTTCATCATGGTAATGAAAAAGATGTCGATCTGCGAATATCAGTCACAATTAGCAATATATCTTCCTCGATCCGAGTCCCAGCTACAAGTGAACTGTTCTATGAGAACTGTGCATATTCATAACAGCTCTGGTCTCTTCCCCCTGCACCCTAATCCGGCCCCGCCCAAACATCTTAGCGGTAGCGAATCACCGACTTGATACCGGGTGACGTGTGGCGTATAGTAGCCAATAACCAGTATTGTACTGTGTCACGTGACCAAAGCGTGTCATTTAGGTGTTATAGTCATGAGATGCAAAGTGGAAACTTTTTTTCTTTTTTTTTTTTGGTGTTCAGTCACGTAATTCATATAATCATTTTTCGATTTGATGAAGCAAAAATAAGATTTACCAGCTATTATTAAAGACTTTCACGCGTAGATTACGTGGGGAAACGTCACTATTTAGCTGATACGCCTATTTGCGAACTTAATGCAAGTGTGCGGTTCGCAGCGAAATTGCTAGCCACGATTGACAGTAAGAAGATTTTGCTTCGCATCAACCTCGGATCTGTGTGTACTGTCGCGATTGACAGTACAGCACTCTGTGTATGCTAGCTATCATAGGCGCTACGTACGTGTGTACGTGTGTGAAGCGAAGTGCCCCCTATACTAGACAAGCCTGAAAGCAGGAAGATAGATACTACGGTGAACCAGTCGGCCACTTCGTGACTCCGGTCAGGGCCGAAGGTTTAGCTTCGGGTAAGGTTCGTGCATTCTAACCAGGCGGGTAAATGCGCAGTGTCCGAGAAGCAATATACGTAGGTTTGTGTGCGTACACAATATGGCAGCGCCCAAGGGATATATCGTGCGTTCTACGCGTGAGACACTTTAAAATGTAAAGTATATGATTGCTCACCTATCATGATGCAATAGTCATTAACATCTTATTATCGAAAATGGGGAGGGGGCGAGCAAAAAAGTTGTAATGCCGTGAAAATAAACAGATCAAATTAAATCACATCGATTCAGAAAAGTCGATAGGAAAATAAAACTCCCATGGTCGAATTTGTATATCATTAAACTGGACTATTACTACTCGAATAAAAAGTTCCAATTTATGTTTGAACCGGGCCAGTGGCGGATCCATGGGAGCGGTGGCCCGGGGGTCCTCCCTTTGTGGAAAAACAGGTAAAAACACGTTGATTTTACCTTTAATTGGTGCTTCAGGGGGGTGCAATTTTCTAATTGTCGATGGCCAGCAAAAAAACAGTGCTCACTACCCTACTTCAAGTCTATGCCATGGTAATTGTTTGATGTCTAATGTTATTCTATTCATATTTCTCTGCCACAGATGAAAGAGCACCAGTCTTTTTTTTTTTTCTTCAAAAGGCGACGTCACAATCGCCTGATAAAATATTTTCGCTGTGGCGCTGAATGTTTGTCACGTCAGTGCCCCGCGTTGCGTTGCCGTTGGTCTTAAATCCGGTTAAAAGTTAAATTCTGCTTTCATGCTTCAGTGCTTCATCGTTCAAAGTGGTTTAACGTATCTGAACTTTCCCAGGACCTCGTTTCAATCCACAGGATAAACTTCAATCATTTTTAACACGATTCTAACATCTTGTCTCATGATATATATAATTTAACTTCTAACTTGTCCATTGCACCATTTTACATCTAAGAAAGTCATAATAGCTACCAAAGGTAAAGGCAGTGGACATTCATTAGAATAATNAAACCGTAACCATGGTGAATAATCCATGGACTAAGTTAGGCCAGGTTTAAACCATGGATCAGTTAGGCCACCTTTCGAGAAATGAAAATGACTTAGGCCGCTGGCCTAAGTTAAGCCTGGCCTAACTAAACCACGGTTTAACTTAGGCCAGGTTTAACTTAGACCGCTTTCGAGAATACCACCCGTTATGTTTAACTTTAATTGGTGCTTAAGGGGGGTGCAATTGTCAAAATTTCGGTGGCCAAAAGAAAAAATCATTGCTCACTTCCCTACTTGAAGTCTATGTCATCGTAATGAGTACAATTTTTTTATCTCTAATATTATTCTATTCATATTTCTCTGCCACAGATGAAAGAGCAGCAGTCATAATCATAATCTCCTATTGATTCATTTTTTTTTGCTGGGGCGCTGAATGTTTGTTACGCCAGTGCCCCGCATTGCGTTGCCGTTGGTCTTAAATCCTTTCAAAAGTTTGATTTTGCTTTCATGCTTCAAAGTGGTTCAATTTCTCTGTAGGAAAACTTTGCATTTGTAGATATTATTGTCTTGTCTCTATTGTGTGGCTTGAATTCTAGCCTTTTATCCAGTGTCACTTATTTCTTTTGTGACACATGTTACATTACTAGAGTGCCACAAGTAGCAGCCACACATTCTCATTCTGGCAAGCACATTCCACACCCTATGTGTTGTGATGTGCAACCACTTACTGGTATAGCTTATACAGGCATATTACACATGATTGCCACATCTTTTTTCATCACTTCTCCTGAGCTGTTCATATAGGGCACACGTATCCCGGAGAGTCTTGAGTCGATCTACAGCAAAGCTATTTCAGCTTCATCTTAATTCTTGTCCTATTTCTTCGCTTGTTTCTCTACTCGGTTCTGAGGCCTTATTACTTTATAGAGATTATAAGTTTCTTCTTCCTTTTTAATACTTAATTACTTTGTACATGGTTTTACATATTCTTTCTACGGGTGCTGTGCAAGATTTGAATTACTTCTTGTGAGATAATATATGTTACTAGTGTCAGCATTACAACGGGTGTACCTACGAGATAGGAAATCAGATATTTTCTATTTCTTTAATTTAGGTGATTAATTCCCTAAATATCTAAACTTTCCCAGGACCTCGTTTCAATCTTCAACCATTTTTAACACGCTTCTAACATCTTGTCTCATGATAGGCATATCTTTAATTTCATTCCTAACTTGTTCTTTGCACCATTTTACATTTAAGAAAGCGTATCAGGACAATTACCAATGGGAAATCACCCCCGGGCAATTACCCCCTGAAAACTACCCCCGTAGTACGATTACCCCCCGGAAAATTACCCCCCGGAGAATCACCCCCCGAGGACAATTACCCCCCGGAAAATTACCCAC
>BEXV01002845.1:17039-30495 GCA_003118195.1 Hemicentrotus pulcherrimus | reverse complement strand
CCCCCCCCAACAAAAAAAAAACAAAAAAAAAATCATTATGCTTTCCTCACTGATCATTTTTATTTAATGTATATGTATATATATATATTTGTTTATGTTGAGCAAAGCACAGAACTCTTCCTTTTTTCAATTGTTTACGATATGTTCAGTAAAATGTTCACTTAAAGATAACCCTCGTGTAATCATATGCTTTTGTAACTATGTTAATTCAAAAACCCTTTTTTATACACAAACCTATGAACTGGGATCTACATGCTACAAGCATTGCTTTTTAGTAGATTCCCACTTTATTGATTGATTTATATGAATGTATTATCTGTTATAATTATTATCATGTACATTATGTTTTATATATTGTATGTTAAGTTATGATAATTACCATTGTTCATTATGTTCAAATTTTTAATTGTTGATAAAGTGAAAATAAATAAACTTGAACTTGAAACTATGACTTATAAAGCAACCAAGAATATTCCCACTTGTCATGGCAATAAGCGTCAGAGCGTCAGTAAAATAGCGTTAGAGCGTATTTACTTTGTTCATTATTATGAAGAAATATAATTAGGAGACAAGTATAGAACAAAAATATTGAATACTAATATTTAATTAACAAATATTAAATATACATATGACTTACAACTGCTAAATAAACATATATTCTTAAACTACTAGAAACCTCTTCCAGAAAGTCGGGTTTAATTTTAAGGTCACGCAGTATAGATTTAGCCTATAGAGTAAAAGTGGATAGTAAAATAAGACATTTTCTATTTACCAATACCATTTTCAGTCCTCCATTGGATAGTAAGCAGTAGCATTAATATTTAATATCTCACAAGTGAATAAAAGTGTTTATATGTATAAACTATCGTAAAACTTATTGTCACAAAATCAGATTGGAATCGATTAGACCTTTAGGTATACCCGCAAGGAATTAGTCAAACTGTCCAGCGGCCCGAAGTACACCTCATTTAAGCGTAGCTAATGATATATTAGTTACAAAGAATAAACTTATGACTTGGACAAAAGTAATAAATAAAAGAAATATGTACACCACTTTTAAAGCTTATTTTCTAATACTACAGTGACTGTGAATATCTGAACTGACATATCTGTAATACAATATTCAATGAAAAGACATTTTATCCTGTGTTGCACCATTTAATGAATAATTAATGGTACGGTAACAATTTCAAGATTCATGTCCATGTTGTGTATACTGTTGCAGTTACAAACATACATATTGATAACTATCTGATAATTAAATACAAATATAATAAAGCCTCCATGTACACGGCAATCATACTCATCATATTAACATTACTATGTTGGCTAGATGTCGGCCAATCTGCCTTCTTGCCGGTATTCGGCCTCAAAAATTATGAAAATACTCATTTAACTCTAGAATAAACATTAAAACATCGATTTCGGTACCATTTAGTCCAATCCAGTGATCCCCATTACTTTATTGATGGTGTAAAGCAAATCAGGTACAAATCAGGTACATCTACAATACCAATGGGCGGAAATGAACAGAATAATGGCCATAAATCTCAACAACGTCACAGACAGGTAAGGTTTTAAAGGGGTGACTTAAGTTCGCGGATATTTTCTTTGCTTGCACATTACAAAACATCCAGATCAACATATATCATACGTCATAAGAATCTTAATTTATCGAAAAATCAGATTATATAACATTCCAAGGATGTGATTGATTCAAACCAATGATAACACGAACAAATCGGAAAGCTTACCATTTTCGACGTCTGTCAAAAAGTGTGACCTATTATTTAAATTTCGCGTGTGATATGTATTGCCCTCTTGTGGTTGGCTTCACATGTGTAAACATGCCAAAAGACGTCAAAGTACACCAGGTCGATACCACCAGACATGAAGCTCATGGAGCTATACATACACATGCAAATACGAATACAAAATTATATACGACATACAGAAGTCCACTCCAAAGTCTATGAATGTGCAGTTCCACCAGCATTCACGTATACAAAAAGTGTTTCCTATCCTTTGCCTTCAATATTTACAGCCGTATTCTAAAAGGCGTATCTGATGCGTAGCTCTCTTTTTTAATTGTTCAGTCAGGACAAGTTTTTTCGTTAAAATCACGTATAACCTTATTAAAGTAGAATTTAGTGGATTTTGTCTGAGTAATGCCTTAGGGGGCCGCAAATGCACCATGTGCCACCATGCAGGTGTTGTTATATCATAATAAACACCTCGAGTTTGCAGAACTATTGTTAGATTATTAGATTATTCGAAGACATCTAAGTTTCCCAATGTCGTTTCCCTCTTTTTCGGGGGGGGGGGGGNGGGGGGGGGGGGGGGCTGTGATATTAAAATGAAATATAAATGACCAAAATAAACTTTTCTTAAAAAAGAGGAATTTTTATAATTCGTGAGTCATTTCCTTTTTGCTCATAGTACAATCAAACGAGGTGTGTTATTGCCGCTATAAATGCAACGCTCGAACTATACATAATAAGGATAATTGAAGGTCGCTATTGGTCCTCACATACGTTTTTTATCTCAGACACCTTGCTACAGCAGTTGTACCTAGAATCTCCTTACAATTCTTCCTGAATCTTCCGTTAGCTGCGACATAGACGAAGAGGTTGACAACGTGTACGAAATCCCGCAGTCGGACGAGAAGAGTCAGTAATCCTACAGCCAATGGCTGGTCATTTCTCCTGAGGAAGTCTTGGACCTGAGGACCAAATATTAGGGTTAACATGTACGGGACCCATGCAGAGTAGATGATAAGGGTCATAATTAGGATCATCTTTGTCGCCTTGAGGTGATCATTCGGCTTTATTTTTTGGCCTGGACGCCTTTGCGGCATGTGTACGGCGCCCTCTCCGATCTGTTTACGTGAGGCATGATCCGTGCCGGAGACAGTTGGGATATTGGTGAATGCAGACACAACCACCTCTGCTTCTACTTCTTCGTGGCCATTTGCTTCGCATTTGAAGGATAAGCATTCGGTGTTGGCAGTTTCCATCCTGCATTCGTCAATGTTTGTATTGTCTCTAGATAGTTCTTCACCAGTGACATCGAATTTCTTAGTAAATTTCATGGACGGCTCCTTGAGATTTCGCGAATTCGATCCAGTCTCTGCAGTGGTGGTCCCGTGTACGCTACAGTGTGGTGTCTGATCGGTAGCAATTTGGGATTCCAGGGGACGGATGCATCTGGAACGCGTTTTTCTTAAAAACCAAAGAATTCTACTATAAAGAGCTAAGACGATGAATAGACGATGAATAGATGAAAATGCCAACGACAAACACCCGGTAGACCCATAGCTCTCTGGTTTGGAATCCAAAAGGGGAACATCCCCTGTCAATTTGTTTTGCATAGACAAGCACAGGACCGTGCGTTAGCAAAGCGAGGGCAAGACACATGGTCAAAACGATTCCCAAGATACTGGGGCTTCGTGGCCAATCCTTACGACGCACCACAATATCATGGCGATATACAGCTAGGGCAACGGTCATAAAGAGAGTTGCGAGACATGTCACCCGACTCATGAAGAAGCTGAACTTGCACACCCAGTCGTATCGAATTCCCGCGAAACCAACCTGAAGAGGCGCCGCTAGACAAGCGATGAAGTCGATGACGGCCAACCCCAAGAGCAGGAGATCTGTGGACGTAAATCCCTTGAGTGCCCGTTTCTTTGATATCTTGTAGTAGACCCATATCAGAAACCCGTTCGTTGGGACTCCAATGAAGAACATAGATCCGTAAATAATCAACAATACCACCAAAATATACATCGTGCTCTTCGGTACCTAGAGAAAAGGGAACAAATAAATATTTACAATATCTGATATGTATTTCTGGGTACATTGTGTATGTCTTAATATAGATATATATTATACAGATATTGGCCGGCACGGGGTGTTATATAGCACGCTTTGGACTGATGAGGGGAGATATATTTTACCAAGTGGTGGGAAATTATAACTTCCTTCAGGTCCGAAGAATGTTATAGTATACCACCTGCCAGTCAATATTTGCTATATAAGACAGCCTTGGTTTGAATCTTAATTGGGGAGGGGTCCATTTTGTCCAGACAAAACAATTACAAAGAGGGTGAGAAGAAAGCTGACAAAAAAAGTTAAACAAAAACTTTTACCAAAAAATATTTGAGGAAAAGAAAAAAAAGAGAGAAAAAAAAAAACAAGCATAATGTCCTAAAAGGGGCGACATGCACTGATTAAAAATGTATTCATTTCATCAGCTGGTAAACATAACCATCGAAGGTGAAGGGCTAGGAAAATATAACAACATCGTTTCACGGTTATGGCCGCCATTTTAATTTGTGAGAATCACCTAAGTTTTCTTTAAAGGAAACCAAAACCTTGATATTAATTTACTTTTATTGTAAAGTTTAAGATATTTAAACAATATCAGTGAAAATTTGAACAAAATCGGTCAAGGAATAAGGAAGTGAGAGCATTTTGAAATGACTAGTCACTAGAGGGCGCTATTCAATTTGATGACATCATCTGTAAACAACTCTCCATGCCTTTTGTGCATAAAATTTCACAATTTGTTTGTTTTCTTCGTATTTATTTGTGTTCTTGATCCGACTTCATAACATGTGAAGTAGAATATCATTTTGCATTCTATATCTTGCTTTCAGGGGAGTAGATTATCTCAATCACAAGAAAGAAGGCAAAACATGAAATTTTATGTACAAAAGGCATGGAGAGTTGTTTACAGATGATGTCATCAAACTGAATACCGCCCTCTAGTGACTAGTCATTTCAAAATGTTCTCACTTCCTTATTTCTTGCCCGATTTTGTTCAAATTTTCACTAATATTTTTTTAATATCTTAAACTTTACAATAAAAGTAACTTAGTATCAAGGTTTTGGTTTCATAAAAAAACATTTGGTCATAGCCACGTAGTATTAATTTATTGGCAAGTGTTGTAAATGTGTGTGTGTGTGTTTATTGGCACTCCTGCACAGCAAGTAGTGGTACCATTATCTTAATTCACTTCTTGTTTTCTTTTTTTTTAATCTCATCCGGCCAGAATAGGGCCGTAGAGCTTTAATATATTGCTGTCCGTTGTCCGTCCACAATTTCAAAATGCTTCTTCTTCGTGATTTCTCACCCGAATTTCATTACTTTTTTTTTTTTAGGGCTACGTGGGGAATTTCAAATTTCTGAACGGAATTTTAGATATCATTTAGTATCCTCACNCCCCCCCCCCCCGCCAAAAAAAAAATAGATATATTTATTGACCGATTTTTGATGTTTATGTCATTTATATAGATATTGTAGGCAACAGCAAAAAGCATTCGTACATGTATTTACAATTTCTTTGACCATTTTATCACGTAAAAGGTAAAGTTGGTTTTGAAAAAAAGCCCAAAAGAGAGAAAATATTTGCTTGAAAAATATCCTATTAAAAAAGTAAGATATTAAATCTGTGCAGTTACCATCGGTGAAACGCATATTCACAACTCTGTGATGTAACATGCGAGCTCCTGAAAGAGGACCCGTGTTTTATCCATTTGAAAGGATTTCCCAAAGCAAACATACTTCAACCGCACATGTTTCAAAATGTGTTGACAATTTTAGAGATGTATGCATGTAGGGCATATCCGAGGGAAAGGTTACATCAGGGAGATGAAAGAAAGCGGTTGATCAAGCCGCTTTCCTTTGACCCCATGCTCCAAGCCGCCGAAAAGTTATGCGCTAATCTTCAACTGTTGACCAGGTGGTGAGATAAGAAAGTGCATGAAATGGTATCCCAGCAACTGTTCGCTGTCCCTTTCAATGATTTATCATCAATTGTTGAACGTGTAATGTGTAGAGCAAGTGAACACAAACTTGTGTAATTTCATCCTTTTTTCAAATGTAAACAGTAAAAAAACACGAGAAAAAACGCATTAGCAGTTAACGAAGATTGCAATTCATAGATTGAATAACGGGATATTAAAACATGCACAAATTCGCGCATTATCGTATGTTGAGTTTTTGTCAGGATCCACATTTTCTTTTACCAACTCTGGCACACAAATTATGGGAATGACAGAGTACTACATTTAAAATGTTGTTTGATACACTATTCCCAACACAATTCCCATATAAATTGTATAATCTACTATGAAATTTTGCCTGGTAATTTACTATTTCGTAATAAATGTAAAAATTGTAATGTAAAAAAGCCAATTGGAATGTTACACAATCCCAGTGTTACGCCTAAAAACTCACGAATGCCTTTGAATAGATTAGTGATAGTCGTGATTATTTTACCTGACAGCTAAGAACTTTAGGTTGGACTTAGCTGGTTGCTCTCACTATAAGTCTCCAAATTATGATCTTTAGAAAATATTTTTTCTTCAATAATGAGTTATACAAAATGTAAATTCTGTAATTTCTACGTCTCTCGAGAGACCAATGCCACTTAATGGCGAGAGAAAATTGTGGCATGAATATCCTGCCATAATTAAGTCCAACTTAAAGTCGATCTTAGTTTTTGTAAACACTTCCTAGATATCGTCAAGCACTAAACCCTCAGCCGATCAAAGTGCTCTAGAGACCAATCCCCGACCTTTAACAACCTTTCGAAGACTTTAAAAACCTCTTTGCGACCCCTAAGGACTAATTCCAGACGGCCGGTTGTAGCTCTAGCGTGACTTAGGCCTCAAATAGTTTATCAAAGTGTGTCAATCCTACATCAATAATTAATTTATAAAGCAAATGAATAAATAGATGAACGTATAAAATATCATATTTATTATCGTGGAGGGAAATTTAAGATGTTACACTGAAAACACTCACTGAGTGTTTTCAATGTAACATCTGAAATAGGGAGAAAACAGGTAGGGGAGAATAAATAGTTACTCATCAAGTGAAAGAAACAAGGTTACAAATAAATCGACAAATGAATAAATATCTTGATTATTAAAAGTATAATGGTATACTTACGTATCTTCTTTCTTGATTACGCAATAATCTAGCTTCCTAGTTGGTTAAGTTCACATATAATACTTGGCATACGGTGTAAGTAAACTTAAACAGGAGTCGACAGCGTTGATATAAAAATATCATGTTGGTTTTCTGGTCAAAAACACAATGTTCCACAAAAGGTCAAGCGTGTATGCATTATATTAATCGATAGGGCAACAAATCAATGCTTATATAGTGTCCAGGAAGACGAAAACACAGGTAAAGAATGTGTGTACTTGTGCGTGTGGCAGTGTGAGTGGGTGTCTGTGCGGGTGCGTATGTGGGTTGTCTGCGCCTGCTATTTGCATGTGTGTGTGACGGAGAGCATGAGCTCAACATCACTTGAAATGTTAAAGGGATAGGTGAGTTCTTTTGCAGAGGGCGCTACACAAAATAATTTTGTTGTGAGTTGATGAAAAACTGAATGTCAAATTTGAAAGAACATAATATTTAAATTGCAAAGTCATCTTTAAATGATCAAAATCGGTTCAGAGACGGCTGAAATATAACGATTTCTAATACTTGTGTACCACCAAAAATATTAGATATTTTGACAAATTTGATAAAACCGTTGAAAAACGTAAAAACGCCTTTGTATACGTTCTATTTCATTCAAAGCCGATGTTGGCTCTTTTGTTGGCATTTTCGTGTTGCTTATATTACGTACAACCAGCCGGTCCATGTATTGTTATTTTTAATTATTAAATTAAGTAGAGCTGAATTCGTATGATTGTATTGGCTAAATTTCAGACATTTTGGGGTCTAAAATTACCTTCAAAGCAATGTTAGGTTCTAAAGGGGCACTAAAAATGTCATAAATAAGAAAAAGAGCAATAATCATGACTTTGAAGGCATTTGCGGTCTGAAAAAGAGAACTCAACTATCCCTTTAAGTACACTGTTTTTTGTATATTTCTTGACACTTCTGTGATTCGTACCCTTCTTAGTCTTAATATCAGGCGTCACAAAATTGTAGACAGGTCAGAGCAGAATGGGATAGTGTGATAGTGTGGAAGAGAGAGCGGGAATAAGAAAAATAAAGGGAAAAGGAAACTGGCCAAAGAGAAATGAAAAAGATTTTTTAGGGGAGTGACCGTTTGTGACTTAATTGGAGTGGGTTTGAGAGGGTAATATTAGGATGGAGGGGAGACGTGCGAAGAAGTATAAGAACGGATAAGCTGTGTGCGCGCGAGAGAGAGGACGTGACAGGAGGAGAGAGGGACTAACACTTCGCCCGGACAGGATAAGTAGAAAAGGAGACAGCTGGCTGTTTAAACATGTTTAACCAAGGTTCGCCCCCTTCCCCCGCCCCAACCACTAGTCTGCAAGCACAAACCCAGGTCAGTCGTAAAAGTGAGTCTGCAATATAAGACTACTATAGGCCATGTACTGTAGCTGCTCCTGACACAACCAGTAGGTAGCTGGGCTAGGCTTCTCTCAAGGTAAAATGATTTGTTGATAAAGATTCAAATTTCAAATTAAGGTCTGTGCTTTCAGACAACCCCACCACCACAAACATTCTCTCTCTTTCTCATTATCTCCTTCAATTTTCAATTTCAATTTATTCAACCATAAAAAATACATATACAATAATAATGCACAAAAATATAAAAACATGGGGTTAGGGGCCCCTGGAGAAGTTTGAAAACAAACTTGTGATTGGGGCACCAACCATGACACATATTATCAAGAAAATTAACATAAACAACATTGACCGGAAAACAAATATATACAAGATATAAGAATATTAAAAAAAAAAGAACAAGAACAAGAGGAGCAAATTATTCATTATTTAATTGAGCGTGGTTTTTGTACTGCAAGAACATTTCATTTTTCAAGAGTTTTCTTAAATCTATCAAGAGTTTTACTTAGTTTAATATCATTGTCTAGGTCATTCCATAGCTTAATTCCTATACAACGTAAGGAATTTTGACTAATTGTAGTTTTGGGAAGAAATTGATGAAGATCTGCATGTTGGCGGGTGAAATATGAGTGATAGGGGGCATTTGTGCTAAAAAAATCATTAAAAATATTTGGCAAGGCATTCGTATGATAACGATACATAAACATATGAGTATACATAAGTACAAGGTCAGGGACCTTTAATGTTTTACACTCAAGAAATAAATTGCTTGTATGGTTATTAAATGGTACATTACAAACTGTTCTTATTGCTTTTTTCTGAGTAATACAAAGTCTATTCAAGTGTGTTTTAAATGTATTCCCCCAAATCATACAACAGTAAGTGAGATGAGGCAAAATTAATGTATTATATAATGAAATCATAATATGTTTAGGTAAAGTAAATTTAAGTCTGCGGAGGACACCAGTAGTTCTCTCTCCCTATTAAGTATTCTCTATAAGCTTTATATCATACCATGTTTTTTGGTTGTGTTTTGTTTAAACTTCCCTCTCTTTCTTTGAGTTGAGTTTGAGATTGAGTTTGAAGTTTATTATCCAAACAATGTATTGCTAATCGTGTCTAGTCTGCAAGCACAGACCCTAATTTGACATTTTATTTAAAAAATCATGGTGCCTTGAGAGAAGCCTAGCCCAGCTAACTACTGGTTGTGGAGCAGCTATAGTACATGGCCTATGGTAGTCTTATAGTGCAGACTCTCTTTTACGACTGAACAGGGCTTGTGCTTTCAGGAGCAGCTATAGTACATGGCCTACTGTAGTCTTATAGTGCAGACTATCTTTTACGTCTGACCGTGGTTTGTGCCTGCAAAATGAATCGTGTCGGGTACCACATAATTATCACAGAAATGAATGAGAATGTAAAATATAAATATGAATAACTTTGGAATGCATACTTAAGCTACAAGTTATTCTACATCTAGGGTAAATTTATTCTGTGAATAAATACCAAGCTTTGGTATTTAACATAAAATAAAAAATAACGAATTATATAACATAATAAATTTACAAAAAGGCAAGAACCTTGGTTCAAAGTTGAAAACGATTATTCGATTAACATTTTGTAATATTAAATTTCTACGAAAGCAAGACACTAATGCTTTCTCCCGTACATATGGAGGTAGATCATTCCAATGGTGAATGCCTCGGAATGACATTGGAAATTTACCCTGCGTTGTTATTACTTTTGGCACACTCAGCTTCTTACTATCTCTTTGTCTAGTCTCATAGTTGTGCTCTATGAAACTATGCAATTCTGAATTAGAGACTGCATCAACTTATCATTTAATAATTGATACATAAAAACACAAATAGATAGTTTATAGAGTTTATACACATTCAATAGATTTAGCTCCCGGATTATCGGTTTCGAATGAGTCCAAATTGGACTAAACGTTATATTTCTTAGTGCCATCTTTTGGCTTAATAATGAACACTTCATGTTCATTTCATAATTACTTCCCCAAACGTCAATTCCGTAGGTCATATGCGGTTGAATTAACGTTTTATACAGTAACAACAAAACACGCCTTGGTACAAACTGTCTTAATCTATGTAAAACGCCAACCTTTTCTCTAATACACTTATGAACCCTTTGGATAATAATGTTGATCTATAAATTCCTACAAATGATACAACATCAATCTGGGCTATTTCAGTCTCTGCTAATTTTAGCATCCCTTGGGTTACAACTGATTGCCTACTCACTCTTATCAACAAATAATTAGTTTTTAAGAGATTGATTGTAAGTTTATTCGCCTTACACCATACGGCCACCTTATCAGGATGCATATTAACTATATCCATACATATTGCTCCGGTTGTCTCATTTTCGCTCGCTAGAACATTGCCGGCACAAACCACTGACCTCTACCTCCTGGACGGATCATCGCCCATTCCCATTCACTATACGTTACGTACTAAAAGGCTGTATTGTCTGACCGTTCATAAATTTTCATGTTTTTGCTTACCTTGGCAAATTGTTTGCTTTTACTAAATGGAAGAATACGGTTGGGGGTTGGGGTTGGATGACATTGACATAATTAACCAAGCATAAGTGATCTATGATAATTCATGCTTTTTATCCTTCGTTTGCTTGAACCGTAATCTTAAAATCGCTTGGCAAACTGAGTCCAAAGTTCGACTTCTTTCACATGCATATCATAGGAAATGACGAGCTTGCAACCTATTTTCATCAAATTACGGTGGGTGAACTTTTAAAAGTCAATGGGACATAAGGGTTCCAATGAAAGAGCTAGTGAAAATGTAAGTCGGGGTGAATGTGCTTTTCGTTTAAACTAAAAATGATTTTTTAACGATTTTTTTTGTTTTCTTTTTTTTTTGGGGGGGGGGGGGGGGGGGGGGGAAAAATTCCATAGGCTAATATGTTTGGCTGCTGACTCTGACGTTAGGGGCGTTGTGAAATAAGACTAAACGGAGCTATATGTCAATCATATTCAGTCTCTGTTGAAACGTATGAAACAAATTAGAATCATCAGCAAGAAGTCTAAAAATTGAAATGATTTGTTGAGTTTGGCAAAGCGTTTATGTACAACAAACACGGTGTAGGTCCCAACACGTAACCCTGAGGAACACCACATGTTATTATTCGCTTTAATATGTCCATCATAATTCACAAACTGAAATCAGCTACAAAGATAATCTTTAAACCACTGAATGGGCAGGCCCCTTATTCAATAATGTTTTAATTTTCCAGCCAAATATTGCAGGATTGTTTCAAAAGCTTTCTGGAAATATAGGAATACACCTAGTGTTACACTGACCTTATCCAGTGATTTAAACACATATGCTCGTGTTCTCTAATACTCCCCCACCCCCCGCTGTCTCTCTCTCTCTCTCACTTCTCCACTTCCCTTTTTTTTTTCTCTCTCTCTCTTTGCATCATTCATCTTGTTGATGTAATCCCTCCATTATCTACCATTATCTCTCACTCTCTCTCTCTCTCTCTCTTCTGCTCTGTCTCCAATCTTCACTTGGCCTTCAGAAAGTAATTACAAGTCGCAGTATAGCGAGGTCTATGGTCTTTCAACACAAAGATAAATACCCCCCCCCCTTCCCCGGCCCTCATAGCCTTGCGGGGGAATAGATAATGTTTGGGATAATGGAATCGTGTTTGTTCATAGCACTTATTGTTATAACATCAGGCTATGCTCATAAGGCGCCAAATAACTGCATTCTAACAACACGCTGCGCTGACAAGGATATTCTAGTGCTCCAAAGATGTAGTAAAGGAAGAGAGAGAGAGAGAGAGACGGGAAATAGAGAGAGGTCACTGTTTCAAGATGTATTAAAACACATGCTTACATGTTCTTCACATGTTTCAGTGTCACAACTGGGTAAACTCAGGTGACTTTAATTCGTGATCTAGTTAAAACTCTAATCATCTCACAGGAAAATTAACGCAATAAACAAAGAATTCACATTCGGTTGAGTGTATCAAAGAATATCATCTTCTTATCTTTATTATTTAACTTCTTATCACAATAGAAATATATATAAAGATATAAATAATACATTCAACCCAACCCTGAGGTTGTAGTCTTATCGTACGTCTGGAGATATAAATAAAATAACACACTTTAGTGATGCAATCACTCTCAAGATGTGATATTAAATATTGTTCATGGGAATAAAGAAACCATAATTGTTACTCTTGCTGGAACTTGTCCACCGTAATGAAAGGGTTGTTCCATCTGTAATGGCACCTTCATCTCTCCTGAGTCGTTACTGGTAGAGATTCACCCATTGTTGCATGGAACTTTGATACAGGACTTGCTCTAGTCCTAGCCGGAACACCATCTAAAAATTAACGTTAACCCAGGCTATTAATAGTCTACGGAATAATACTAAATGATTCATCATCTACTTAACATATTTTAACGAGACTAAAATCATCATCAGGCAATACAATAAAATACATTACAGAAAAAGCTTCTATCACAACGATTTACATTGCATTACAAATATCCTTTCAACATTCGAAAGAGCCTGAATTACTGAGTGCAAATCCTGCGAACATGTACTTTCATTTATTATTTAGAAATGAACAAAATCATGTATAAAGAGTTACACTATTACTTTAGAGAAACGATTTGCAGTCTTCATTATTAATGCCTAATTCAAAGGTTCACTTGTGACCTTGACTGTCTCAATGTCAAATGACCACGCCCAATGTATCATTATAAAAAGGAATACATTATGGATAAAACTTGGATTAAACTTACAGTTTGACTGGTTGACTGAAATGCAGAAAATTGGGGGCAGGCCTCAATGTCGATTGTCCTGATCTTGACCCTCCATGGAAATTGGATTTGCAGCGCAAAATGCTATGAAACAACTTTCATTCACCTCCAACCCATATGTCCTATGAAACAACTTTAATCCACCTCCAACCCATAGGTCCTGCTTCTATGACTTGTGTGCAGATAGTGATACTTCACTGCTAGGTAAGGCAACCCACCCACTGTAGCTTTGCAGCACCTGTTGGAGCTATGTAGAGTGCAGTGGAGCCTAACTACCCAATGCATTCAACCCAC
>BEXV01002845.1:0-15429 GCA_003118195.1 Hemicentrotus pulcherrimus | reverse complement strand
TGTTACGAGCCTGGCAGCAGAGTTTTGGATTCTCTGGAGTTTTGCAATATGTGAGTCCGGAAGGCCATAAAGAAGGCTATTGCATTGATCAATACGGCATGTAATAAAAGCATGTTTAAGGGTTTCGGTAGATTTTTTATCAAGAAAATTTCTAATACGACCTATCTTGTACAAGGCATATGAAGCTGAGCGACAAATATTTCTTATATAATCATCCATCCTAAGATCATTTTCAAAGATGACACCAAGGTTACGTGCACTTTTGACAGGTTGTATCGGAACATTAGCAATTTCAACATATGGTAAATGGGAGGACTTTCTGAATCGAGATGTTACATGTATAACCTCAGTTTTATCCTCATTTAACTTCAAATCATTAGCAGTGGACCAAGCTTAGATATCATTTATACATCTTTCAAGTTTGGTAATCACAGAATGGTCGGAATCTCTTTTCAAAACAACATAAACTTGGGTGTCGTCTGCATATATCATTTGGCCTAAACCATGCGTTACAATAATATCTTCAAGTGGTGCAGTATACAGAGTAAATGATAAAGGGCCGATGACGGATCCCTGAGGAACACCTTCAAGGTTTGGATAATGAGTCATTAATGGCATAACCTTGCTATAATAGTGGAGTGTGAAGTCAGTCATGACGTTAATAACAGCAATTTGCCAATCTAATCTATGTCACGTGCTTCATGTCATGGCGGGAAAATAATTGATTGATATCATAATAATAAATCGAAGGACGTTTTACTAATTTTTGCCTTCTGCTTTTAGATATTTATGATCATAGCGTTTGTCGACAAACCGCGAAAACCATAACCGTACGCCCATATACGCCCATTTTACATAGGAAAATGCCCCCTTTTTCCTTTAGATAAAATCCACTTTTTTCTCTCAAAAAGGTGCCCGTTCCAAATTCTTAAAAGAGGTTATTAACTCCGATGATAAGTGTCCCCTTTATCTCTGATAAGTACCTTATTAAAATCATAGAGGTGACCTTTTTTGGATAAGGCTCCTTCCCGATTCCAAAAGTTCCCATTATTAAAATTAGATAGGTATCCCTTTTCTTACAACAAAAGCCCTTTTTTCGTTGATAATAAAGTGCCCCTTTTCCATTCTCAAATGAGCCATGTTAGCCTTTTGATAAGTGCCCTGTTTATTTTTCATAATTAAATGTGTATATATTCTTAACGACTTAGACCATTTTGATTTATTCCCCCAAAACTCGATCGGTATGCTCGCTAGCATTTATGGTTTATATATTTATATGTTTTACTAAAGGTCTTTTCAGTATGTCATGATTACAATGTGCTTAAACCCCCACTAGGAATGTATTTTCCCCCTTATTTGTAAGATGAATTTTTTCGAAGCCACTGCTATATTATAAATCTTAGAAATTTTACTCGCCTGCTTCTGTCGCTCGCACATAGATATACAGATCAGCACACCAACCTACAAAGTATGGTGCTCAAGTAGCATCTCTAATCGTGTAAAGAGAGAAACAAATTTCGAATTCATCTAACACTTGTATATTCTGGCTTAGAAGTTTCCCTTTGTAGGTGCCCTTTATTCGAGAAAATTACCTTTAGTGTTAGGGCTTCAGCCCCGCCCCCCTTCCCACTTTTGAAGAAGATCCATCGCCCCTTTCATCACTACACATTCAAAATTAAATTATCTTAATAATATAAAAGCGGGAAATTTGGTTAAACAAGCAGCTCATTTCATCAGCTGTCAATCATCGTTTGAAACACAAGTTGGGGCGTGGGCTGAAGCGTTTAATCCATTCTTGTGAATGATCAGGTGACCTGTGTTTTTTCGACTGACTTTTCATCATTTGAAAATCATTTTTTCAATGTATATGTCACGTTGCATGTATTATGCCAGGTTAAATACATCTATTTTCTCCATCATACCAATCAAGGGTTCGGAAGAAGGAGGAAAAAAATAACACGTGGATGTGTGCGAAAATTGGTTTTCTGTTTTCGTTATGATCGATGTCTGATCAGTCATTATTACCTTGGCTTCGTATTCATCCAATTAACCAGAAAGGTTTTATCATTGATAGTCTACTTCGATAGTGTTGTTGCAATGCCGAACGGAGCATGAAAAGTGTGCCTGAATAAAATAGTTCATGCATGTTGTATTGCACTTTGAGATCAAACGTATGTGTTAATCGAAAATTTCAAATTCATTCTCATAACCTAATTGCTTTTCAGATTTGCAAACTCGCCATAAACTGTGGCACGATTCTGGGGGCACCGTTCTGCAACACGATAGCTGATAGGTATGAGGTCTAAAGCGTTTGCCTATAAAAATAAAATAAAAAAACATATTTTTCCAATGACACTCTTTGGCTAACATCCACATCTAAATTCATCGGAGTGTCCTTAAATCCCTCGTTTTTTCCATATTTACTCAAGCCATACTTCTATTTTACCGAAGCTGTATGAATTTTGTTTTTGTATGTCACCTAAGAAACGCGTTTTTTTTATGGGGTCTTATTTTCCCCCAACTATCATCCCCCTTCCACACACACACACACACATATATATATTTATATTTATATATCCGGTCACTTCAACAATCAGTCAAACAGCTATTGTGACGGCTCAATATCCATAAACCAATCATATTACACCGACATGATTATATTTTAGATATGACAAGCGGAATTGTTTTTTTCAAATGATTAGTTTAATTTATTAAAATGTAATACCATTCCAGGGTCTAGCAAGCAGCCTCGTAAATTGCTGATCACATTATAAATTACCTCGCTCATCATCATGAAACAGCAACACTTAATATTTATGATATGAATGAGGGAATTTATTCACACAAGCACCGTATTTCCATTAGCTACCAATAGTCATTTGAAAAACAATTAAGGTGGCTCGGGCGCGGAAGCGTTTGTTTCAAGATCATTTTTCATCAGGAGTCGTGGAATAGTGGTAGTGTGACGATTTCTTGCTCACAACCAGGTGTTTTTCATCACGCCATCCAATGATGATAGCTGTAATCTTGGTACTCGTTTCTTTGGCCAGCGCTATTCACCTAACCGGTTAGTTTAGGATTTTTTTTTATCTCTCTTTCTCTATTTTGATTGACATCAATTTCTGGTGTTCATCATTGTTTAAAACTAAGTCTTGTTCATTGCAATATGGCAATGATATCACTCATATTTTTCTCAGTGAGAGCCTCATAATTACACCACGATTTAAGCCAGACTAAAATGATAAAGCACCCCGCCCCAGCATCAAGAAAACGTACTCCTCCTGGTTTCTGTTTTCTTCACCTGGTGGGATTGTTTACAATTTAGATCAATGTCTTGCCAAAGGACATTAGTACCGCAGCGGGACTCGAACCGCTAACCACTTGGCCTACAGTCATATAACGTTTCCACTAGACCACAAAACCCATTCAAAGAGAATATGAAAGTAATCGAATTGGGTTTGATTTTTTTATCTCATTCCTTACATAAATAAATCACCAATGAGTATCAATATTGAATGCGATAGCACAAGGAGAAGATCTATATTGTTATTGTAATACATATTATCTGGTATTAAGGTGCGGCGTGCCCAACTGGATGGGACAGCGTAGGACCCGGATGTTATAAGTTTACTCCCAGTTCATCCTCACAAGACTTGATGACATATTCAGAGGCTTCATCATCTTGTGACGTCATTGGTGGCAAACTTGTTGTTTTCAACAGCAACGATGAGATGTTAGATGTCGGTAATTCAGATTACGTATCACAACATTTGATAAGCAAAGTGGGAAGCAACTATTTAGTCTGGGTTGGTTGTACGGATCAGACCGTAGAAGGGACCTTCATGTGTGAGGACAGTACGCAGCTAGCCCTCAAAAGTGGTAAGTTTACCAATCAGAGAATATATAAACATAGAAAACAGCCGTGCTATAATAATCTTCTCATCGTAAAATAATACACCTTTCTTGTCGTCTATTCTTTTTTGGATCGTTATCATACTTATTTATGTTACTGTTGATTCGATTTTACTTTCGATGCGTCTTGTAACATTTTAAAATTAGAAAAAGTAAAACATATCAAAAGTTTTGGTCACTGAACGATGCTCTTTTTATTTACACCAGCCCTAAAAAACCGAAATGAAAATCAGCTGGTGTTAAGGCTTTGACCTCTAAATATCGTCAACTTTCGGTAGCTAGTGTTTTGCAAAATTGTCGTCTGCTGACCCGCTTTTTGTGGCTGGTGTTAATATTTTATGTACAAATGCCATATGTACTAACACTAGCCCCTAGGGATTAAGCAAATAATGTTTTCCAGTTCGGTGTTAGTGTACAGCTTTTTATATTGATTTTTGGTATCGGGCTCTTAATTTCATCAACAAATTCTTAGCACGATCTCACACCCACCTTGAAAATCACTCAATATAGAGTGGTGGAACGATACCGGCTGCACAGAGATACAAGGTATAAAATTTATTGTGTGCACAGAGCATGCCTGATGCATTTTCTTCAATTCCAACTGAGTCAGTTTAACTCAAACTGTTTGAGAGATGTGCTCTTATATGAACCAAAACACCTCATAGCACAATTATATTGTACTTTCTACACCTCTTTGTAACTTTTCAAGGACAATCTAATATTCGTATTTAGTTTGGGAGAAAACATGGAAGGAAGAAACAAAGAAAAAAAAGTTTTATAAGAATCTGACGAAATAAGAAAAGTATGAATGGTTAGAATATAAAAATCCCGTTGTCTTTCCGATTCTCTATTGACAGTTTGGACTGTTGACTGTGACGTAGTCATATACAACTCTCCTGTTTGGTATGATAGGAATTATCATTAGGCTTAATATCTGTTTTATTCTGTAAAGCTCCTTCTTCAATACTCAAAATATGTTATGAAACCATTGTATTAGAGTTCCTCTAAAATGTAAATACCCTGTAGAAAATTACATTTCAGTCATTTTGTGTCGAAACAAAAGAGAGTGTGATGTCCGCCACTAAATTGATCACATTGACGTTACAGGTTTAGCCAGTTTGAATTCCCTTACGAATAGTGATTATAATTTTTGAAAATTCATAACTTTCTTAATGCTTCTTTCAAAATTTCCCTATTTTTTTTTCTTCTGTAATTATTTTGTTTTCATTTAGACTAATTTGCTATTAATGTTGAATATTTTTTTTGAAAGGCATTGTTTTTTGTACTAACATTACTTTAGATTTACGTTTGCTGCTCAGAATGTCCCAATTATACTAATGACTCACGTCTGATGACGCTTGTGAATAGGAAAGTGAACTCGTTTTAGGAACGCGTTCTCTGAAAGCTATAGAGCATTTATGCATACTTTACAGTAGTGATAGCGATGTCAGTAATATGCGGTGCATTTAAAAAGGGATTCACGGTGTTGATATGCTTACATTCATACAGACTTGTGGCGCGGTGGACAGCCAATCAGCGCTGGCTCCGGAGGAGGCAGCAAGGACTGTGCTTACTATGTCCCAAATTCTGGAGGCTTGGCAGATGATACATGCAATAATCAATACTTTTCTCTATGCGAAGGTGAGTTTATTTCGTAATTTGATAAATGTTATACAGAATAGGAAGTTACAGACATAGTATTATTGGGCATTTAATTGTTGCTCCTTTTCCTTCTCAAACTTCTTTTCTTTAAACAAAAATGTACTGTATCATTCTGCTGACTCTTTAATTGCTCTTCCTTAAATATATATCAATTACGTGCTATTTAAGTGTCTGTCAGACGAGTGACAGATATCTGAAAGCTTGAAATCTAAAGCGTTTACGATTGTAATTAAAGAGAAGGTTGAGTTCTGGGAAGAGGTGAAAAATAATTCATGAACTTTATCATTTGTTATTATGCAAGTGTGGAAGAACATCAGATAAGACATGTTCCGTGAAAAGCATGGCTCTTCAAATGCCTGCATATTCTAAATATCTCATGTTTATCGTAAAACTCGGGGGGGAGGTTTTTTTCGTGTTCGTGTAGTCCCATATACATCTTTCTGTGTACAGTGTTTGTAACTTTACCAGAATTCTTATCATTTTGATGATTCCAGAACCTTGCAATACACACAAATTCTTATATGCTAGATTGCAACCTTTTATGGTCGATTCCACACCGTTTCTTTCACAATGCAATCGCATGACCAAAGCTCAACTTCATCTTTAAGTTTCTCGTGTTGTTTCTTACTTATCTCCTTTTGAAAATGTCTATATCGTCTTCTGCTCTTGCATCAAATCATTTCTAATAGTCTTCGTTTTTTGTGATCCCCTTAGCTATCTTTTTTTCTTCATATTATTCTGCAAATATTAAACAGTGATAAGTAGACGAGTTTATGTAAATGAACTTTGATTTTTACTCTGTTTTTAACTTGTGAACGGAGGTACATGTAGATACGGGTGATTGGCGGAACCGTTTTCAGTTCGTACATGACACATCTAGCCTGATTCAAGAGCGATTGAGTATTCAGTGTTCGTTAAAGATATAGATCGGTAGTGTTAAAATTGCGGTTCAAGGATTTTGGGCGCAAAATATATATTCAAATTGGTTTAGATATTGCCTTCAGAGTTTTGCAGCCAACATCAAGTTATGTAGAACTTTTCAGGAATTATGAATATGTAATGTATGTCGAATATCTGTGAAATGTAAACGTTAGCAGTGTCCTAGTATACAAATTATGCAAGAAAACCCGTTTACTTTCTAGACTTCTCTGCCACATACTATTGAGTCACTAATTGGCATCTTTTTGTCTTTGGTAATAACATACATAAAATAAGCTGTAACAGGTACACGAGCATTTGTCTACACCAATAACCCACTACTTGTAAGGGCCAAAATTAAACTGTTTGAATCTTTGTGCAGCACAAAACGTACGACCATCATGTTCCAGGGTCTGAAAATCAGACTATAACTTAGGTGATCGCATTCCCACACAGACACATTTTCAAACCCTTTCGTTTTGAAGGAAGTTCTAACAAAGTAATAATAATAAGAATAGTGGGTTCTTTTATAGCGGTCATGTTAGTCAGATTTGACCCTCCTGTCGCTCCCGATTATTACCCTGGCTTAAGCACGGCTGCCATACGGCGGTCTAGCATTTCAAGGAATAAATTCCTACCAGGTACCCATTTACTTCACCTGAGTGGAGCGTGGCAAATGTAGATCAATGTATTGCCAAAGGACATCAGTGCTGCGGTGGGACCCGAACCGCGGACCTTGTGATCGACAGTCTGGCGACGTATCCACTCGACCACAACACCTCTAATAATGTCTTTCAAATGCCGTTGGAATTTAACCTTTTCATTGTGTTTACCTGCAAATAAAACACAGTACCTTTAAGCCTCTACTTAAAGGCTGCAAGCTCAAAGTTGACATAACACTCACCTTGAACAACATTGATGAGAAACAGGAACATCCCGCGAAAAGTCCCGTGAAATAAGTCGGGGGAATATTCTTGATTCGTTATAAAAAAAAAAAATCAAGGAATATTTTATGACAGACAGCGAATTACCTAGAACGCAATTTTCGACTCGGAGATAATTGGCATGTGTCTAACACCGTCTATTGATTGGGATTTATCATGCACGTATAATGAAAGGTTGCAAAATATGTCCATGAAGTTGATATTGGGTCCGCGCAGGGAAACATGGACTTGTTTTAGATTCGTGAATTGTCATTCACAAGTGGATGCCATGTTTAAAAGATTTTTTGTGTCAAAATGATATATGGTGAAGTTTGGGGGCCACGGTCAAAACTATCGCTACTCGGTAATCTCAGGAAGGTAGAATTTAGTCCCTTGGAGTTTCAGGTGCAGTCTCGACATCCACTTGGGCAATAATTTTCATCGTGTCACTATTAAGCAGTCAGTATTTGTATTTCTTTAAAGCCTTATTCGTTTTACGAGCATTAACTTCAGTTCAATTTTTCCAATACAGTTGAGTCTATAACTCAAAACCCGACCACTGCAACTCCCCAACAGACCACCGCTCATCAAGACCCGTCAACTCAGACTCTTCAACAGACCGGTAGCCAAGATCCGACAACTGCGACTCCTCAACAGACTGTCACCCAAGACACGACAACTCGGACTCCTCAACAGGCTACCGCCCGAGAACCGACAACTCGGACTCCTCAACAGACTACCACCCAAGTTCCGACAACTCAGACTCATTAACAGACTACAGCCCAAGAACCGACAACCCAAACTCCTCAACAGACTACCGACCAAGATTCGACAACTCAGACTCCTCAACATACTTCCACCCAAGATCTGACAATTCAGACTCTTCAGCAGACTACCGATCAAGATACGACAACTCAGACTCCTCAACAGACTGCCGTCCAAGATTCATCAGCTCAGACTCCTCAACAGACTACTGCCGAAGACCCGACGACTCAAACTTATCAACAGACTGCCGCCCAAGACACATCAGCTCAGACTGATCCAAAAATTACCAACCAAGTCTCAACCACTCAGATTAAAGCACAAGCTACCAATCAAGTATCGACCACTCAGACTCCACCCAAGGATACCAATCAGGTAAAAACACCAAATAATTAGTACTCACTGATCTTTCATTTCGAGTTAAGCACCTGTCCAATGTAACCGTTATTAGCATGCATCGATATCGTACCTCATGTTTTCTTTGAGTTGTTTTACGTCTCTGAATTCGTTCAGATCGATTGATTTTGACTGAAATGTTTTGTCTGATCTTTGGCAAAGTATCAATTCAAATGAAACTGAAAAGAAGTCAAAATAGTTACCAAGTATGACCATATTGTTGTTAATTGGGGGTTGATATGTTCTGATAATTTGAAAAACTAACCCTTGACCAAAGGTAACACCAAAATGGTTACATCCGTCAAAATGACAAAAACGTTAAGTGAACGGACAATTCCACTGAAATTTTATTTTTAATCAGCGAAAAATGTTACCTCGTATAAGCTATTCAAATTTTTCCCACCAAAAAAAAAAATAAAAAATGAATGAATCTCCAGTTTGTAGATAAGTTTAGTGAGAAATAAATTAAGAGTTCCTGTAAACAAACCATCTCCTTACCTCTTTATGTATGTTTCTCTGTGTCAGGTTGTATTCATCATTGTAGTATTCGAGCTGAAACTACATGCTATGCAAGACTTGCCAATGCAATCGGGTCTTATTCGGGATGTCATGGAGATATTCAAGGCTTAAACTGTGTAAACGTCTAAAAAGCGATTATCAGTGTGTGGTTCAATCCGCACTATGTGGGTGTTTTTTGTTTGTTATAACAGCTGTTTCCAGTGAGTGGCGTACATTCGAATGAAGTGAGATTTTAAAACCTACTTCAAATCATCAGATCAACGCTTCGGGTCTGTGGTCAGACATCGATGTTTGGATCGGGATGCAAACGTTGCACTTGTACATATATGTTCGTGTTAATGTTTCTTTACTGTGTTATGCTATCATTATGCACCTATGGTCATGGGCGACCGTGCTTATAACACTTTTTTTCCAATGAAAGGTTTAAAAGGGTTAACAAAAACAATCATTATGTTGCGCCAAAATAGTAGCGGCAGCGTTCTAATTGTATTGTGTTTATCTTCTTTTTTTTTAAGGACTTCTGTGCTACCGTCGCTGATGAAGAACCTCGTGGGACTTCTCCTGGAGGTGTGTTTATTTCTTGTTTTCTATTTATTTACATTATTCACAGGCAAATTGTAACCAACAAATGTACGTAAAGAAACAAAGGACGCATCAGGTAAGAAATATTATATACCTCACCTAAGGAATCCAGCCATCTGATTGGTCGAAATCGCAGTCATAAACTTTTACTATTCCTGTAAAATTGCCCGGTATTACTTCCAGTTACCGGGAAAGATAGTTCAGTCTTGGTGAAATACCCATCGGTTCACATGTTAAAAACTGGTTTGACCGATCGCGGATACCGTACGTGTGCGAAGAATTAGTCGGTATTTTTAGCACAGCGCAGCACCGTTACGTCAAATAAGGCAAAAATGGCTGACGAAACTCTCCCAAGATTTCAACTTCTTGATGATGATCAGATGCAAGACTTGCTGACAGCAAGAACACCAAAAAAGGGTATCGTGAAATTTTCAATAAATTTATTCAAAATAGATCTTGGCCTAGTAGATCTAGTGCTAAAAACAAAATCATTTTCAGTCATAGAGATTGTACACATCTCTATGCATCGCGCACTGCCACTGGTCGATGTTTTAATTACCAAAATGAGATTCAAACTAATATTGATAGTGAACCTGAAGGTGATACTCGTTAAGTGAGGTGTCATATGAAAGCGCAGGTTTTTATCCATATTCCCCAAAATTGTAAAAATATTTTGCTTAGACTAGAATCTAGATCTAGTCTACTCTCACAGATACACTCATAACAAACAACCGTGCAGATAAACTAAAGAAAGGCCATGGTGGTGTCATAAGTTGATTTTTTTAGGCATATAAAAGTATTAATGACTGCTTTAATATTCGAGAATTATTATTATTTTTTTTTTTTTGTATACGCTCTCGGGAAGATTACAATTGGGGTATTGCCCTTTACTTGAGCGAATAAAAACAACTATTTCTCTCAAAGCAGTCATTCATACTATACTATCGACTAGTATCCGAGGATAGCTAAAAGGATATTAATTTCTGTTCAATAAAGTTTTGTTGTCACTTGTAGGACGTATACGAACATATTCAGACATACAAACCATCTTTACTGACGGTAATAGTGAAGTGGTCATAGTGCGGGTTTACATCCGTCCTGTCTTATCCTCACCTGTGTAAAACTGCCACCAGTTCCGCGGGAGATCGTCGGTAGTAACTTGCAAGAGCTACCGGTACCTTCTCACCCTTGCAAGCAGCCTTTATGAGAGTGAAAGCGGTCATTAGGGACTTTTAGATTTGCACAACGACAACGTGGAATGCTACGATCGACGTCATTGTAATGCACTGCCTTGAATGGACGTCACACGTATCAGTTAACGCAAAAATGTAAAATTCCCCATTGTCGCTTCGCAACAGACATCTAATAATACTACTAATTATAATGAAGTAATGAAATAATCTTCAAAAGAGAAGACAAGCAGGTAAAAACTAGAACGGTTTTTCACAGATAAAGAACGGGAAAATAGAGAACGTGATATGAAAGAGTAGAAAATAATCATAGAATTTATGACAGGTACAAGGTCGTTGGTGATATTGCTTAGCAAAAAAGGGCTGCTCTCTTAAGAAATGTGTATATTTGTAATTACAATTTAATGCATATTGGTTCATATTGGATAATAAAAACAATTTTTTCCAGAAAAGATTTACAACATTTGTTTACCCAACTTTACTTTTGAGAAGAATCATCACTATCATTAGGTTTAGTATTATACTAAACCTACTGATATTGATGATTCTATAATAGGTATTATTATTATATTATAATCATCATCATCTTATTTTCTTGTTATTCTTCATCACTACCATATTTATCAAAGATTCCCCGACTGCGGCAATGGGTGTTACCCGATCGTGTCAACCGAGCAAACACCATTTGAAATCAAGAGTCTTCTCCCTGGCCAAAGACAAGGAGGGAGAAAATCTGATTGGCTACTGTCTCACTGATCACGTGATGAATACCGTGCCAATGGTGAGCCTGCTACGGTGCACCATGATGTGCAAAGGTATTTTAGGGTGCAAGTCGTTCAATTACAAAGGTGGCGTTTGCGAGCTGAACGATGAAAGCAAAGAGAGTGTTGGTTCTAGATACTTCGTTCAGTCTGATGGGTGCGCCTACTATGAAGTAGCTGGTTTGCATTCAGTGAATGGCGTAACCCGATCGTGTCAACCGAGCAAACACCATTTGAAATCAAGCGTCTTCTCCCTGGCCAAGAGCAAAGAGGGCCGCAATCTGATTGGCTACTGTCTCACTGATCACGCGATGAAGACTGTGCAAATGGTGAGCCTGCTACGGTGCACCATGATGTGCCAAGGTATTGTAGGGTGCAAGTCGTTCAATTACAAAGGTGGCGTTTGCGAGCTTAATAAAGAAAGCAAAGAGAGTGCAGGTTCTGCCAACTTCGTTCAGTCTGATGGGTGCACCTACTATGGACTAGATTGATTTTGGAAGGTCATCAGATAGATCTTATCCCCCCCCCCTCCCGCCCAAAGTTGCAAGCACTGTACACAGAATGATGTATATTGGACTACACAAGCACATAGCGAAAAAGCCTACCCCCAATTTTTCATGTCATATTTAGCATTTAAAGAGCCATGCTTTTCAGGGAATATGTTTAATCACATGTACTTCCAACCTTGCATAATAACAATGATAACGCTCACAAATATTTGTTTACCTCTTCCCAGAACTCAACCTTCTCTTTAAAGGCACACTGTCCTACTTGTAGGTACTTGCTCCCTCTATATGGAAAACTTCCCCAATCGGTGCCTGTAGGTCCCCCATGTTCCTCTTTTTCTTATGTTAAATGAGAGCTTAGTTAATGGGATAGCCACCTGTCGCAATGACCTCGCTGGCTCGCTGGGTGGCATAATCCCTTCTGGCTGAAGTAGTAAAGCCTGCCTTTAAGATTCTTAATGGTCACCTTTATGAGTAACTTGTGCATGCAACGATGATCTTGAGAGTCCATTGTCATGTTTGCAATTGAAACGAACATTTGTGTCACGGGGCCCGGTAATCCAAGTATTAGGAGAATTGTAAAAATCAGTCATGTAGCTTCATCTGAATGTATTGAGCAGGAAACAACAAACTGGAATCATGAGACTCTTACGTAAAAGGCTAGTGCATGCATAAATAGTCAATGTTCTATTCCCTTCATTGACTGCCACATTAATTATAAAGCTACATCGTTGAAATAATTACTATACTCAGATCAACAAATTATCAGGGTTTTTCTTTCAAAAATAAGTATAAAGTAACATTAATTGGCATTCAGCATTATCGACGTTATTGTTAACATATCTATAATCATATTATGTAGCTTTTGGTCATTACAAAAAGAAGTTCTAGCTTAATTATTCTGACCGCGCATCATTATTTTTTATAAGATGATGACTTGATCCTAATCAATTGATTGGTTGAAAGCATACACGTGACCAAGCATTTATTTTGCCTTATGCGTGGATTGAATGATGACCGGTCATTAGTAACAAATTATGTTATAAACATTTTTTAACATAATCTAATAAAAACAAATAATATACAGTATACTTTGTTGGGGCATTAGTAATATTACCCTAACTCAGTAGCTTCAAAACAGTCCAAACATCCTCGTCTACTGCCTTGGGCGCGTTAGATTATTCCAAAGGTATCTTGTGTTGGTAATTCTTACTAATGCCTACACTGCAGTGTATTATATGATAACACACGGCTAAAAGAAATAACGCATGACTGAGTTGCGCTTTCCGCATCATTGGCGCGTAAAAGTTAAAGCGCTATGAAATGCAAGTAATTCAAATTGACAATAATCCTCCCTCTTAGCACGAGAGGGCAGCTGCGCGCTTCAGTAATTTCATCGAAAGCAGATGGCGGCCTCCATGACTTAGTAACTGTTGGAATTTGGATTAGGTTTGTTGCATATTTGTCGACTTTATACTGATATTAGGTCGAAATGGGTGCAAAATAGTTTTTCCCTTATTGTTTGTTTAAACTTTCATGTATTAATTTTGTAAATAATTTTGCGTGCTGCTATGGTTAGTCTTATTGTAAATGTTTTGAATGTTAGGCACATACCTGATCTCACCCTTCATTTATATTAATGTAATACTTTTTCTTCCTATTATTTTGTTTATATCTATGTTCAATCTTTGCATTTTAATATTTTGTAACGTGATATGCAGTTATTGTTTGTTGTATAATAAAATGTTCAATTTTGTCTTATTTACAAGTTTTTTTTTGGAATGTATAAAGTTTGTTTGTATTTTAAAGGGCCAAACGAAAACCAGGGTATATGCTGATTGAGCTACCATTTTTTTTAAATATGTGAAATAAATAGATAGGATAATGTACACTATTTTTGTTCAACTGATAATTCATATTTTGAAGCTCCTGCATTTTTACTGATGTATGCACTGCCTTCATATAAGTCACAATAAGCGAGATAATAAGCTCAACGAGCCTCATTCATTATCCGATTTTTACATATCCTGCGTGCAATGTATATTCATTAACAATGCACTTGCAAATATCAATCATTTGTATGAAAATTATTGTATACCTGTAGATATTATGAGATTCATAATTATTGATTAATCGTTATCGGTGTCTTTATTAACATGATTGTCGCTTTACTGCGCTACAGGTCATTACAAAAGCAAAATATACGAATTATGTATGTGAATGTGTTCATTCAAACATCCTTCCGCACTTGAGTGGAGGCTGTAAAAATCTATTCTACGAATCCGTCAGGCTGAATACGGTATGTACATAAACAGCCACAACATAGATTATTCAATGATTTCGTTCACTCACATCATTTGTATAAATGACATGATTCATTTTAAGAGCGTTTTCTATTATCGTCGCTAATAAATAGATTTTAAGTTGAATAGGCTCACTTAGTTTTGCTTTAGATTTTGCCAATTCTTCAAAGGAGTGAAAAAGACGTACATAGAACTGCTCACAGAAATCACATGCACCAGGGGGGTGTTTTACACAGATCCTAAGTCGAACTTAACTCTAAGTTGGGCTTAAAAGTTATGGAGAGCCATTTTTAGCATTAAAATAAAATATATTGAAAAGCAAAAATTCAAGTTTTTTAGACTTTTCATAAATTCAACATCAAGATCATGAAATCTCCTTTATAACAGAAAATGTTAATGATTTAAATCAACATTCTATGCCTTTTAAAATAACTATTACAAAATATTTGCATAGGTGCTAATGGTTTTCCATAATTGTAAAGTCGAACTTATTGATAAGTTCAACCTAGGATCTTTGTGAAACACCCCCAGGTCCCACGATTGCTGCTGTTTACTTCGATTCCTCCTGTTGTAGAACAGCTAGTCATTTTGCAACACCACGGTCCATTTTAAGTGAGGCAGTGGATATGTACAAGTCAGACATCCCTATCGAAATCAAAACGGTGACCAATCGGACAATGTCTAAAAGGAAAACTACAGATTTTGGAGGATTTGTTTTCATATGTAAATAATCAAATAAGAGTGATTTCAATAGTTATTAATTTTGTGGATTTGCTGACAATTTGTAATAAGTTTATCATCTGGTGTTTGTTGGATTTCATGGCTCCTTCAACTACACTTTATTATCAAAGAAGCAGTAGTATACTTCGTAGTGTGTCGTGTGTCTCCATTGTATATAGGCTGGCTTTAAATAAATGGTTTGTGTGCAGAATTTCTTTCATTGTAGTATCATCAGATTTTATGAACAAAGATAGCTTTCTTAGGGTGGTGGAACA
>BEXV01002844.1:24260-40652 GCA_003118195.1 Hemicentrotus pulcherrimus | reverse complement strand
TCTTTGTTCATGTCAGGAATAATCCAAAGTATGCCTCTCTTGTTTCCGTGATTATCATTCCATCTCTCCCATTTTTGATTTGTAGAGAGAATGTTTGTCTAACACAATTCAGTACACGACAGTACATCGCATTCGAAAAATATTTGAGTTCAGAGCTTCAATCAGGTTGTGATTTCTCAGGTAGTAGGTAGTGAGAGCTAACATATTTACACCTACCCTGCAGCCTATTTTAAGTTACAGAAATAAATGTGTCTTTTTCATTATAATTCTTACGATTGTTTTTCTTTTTTTCTTTCTCGTTTCTTAATTTATACCTAAAAAATAAAGTAGTGACATTAGTTTCAAAGGTTTAGATTCACAATGTAGAGAGAGAGAGAGAGAGAGAGAGATAGAGAGAGAGGGAGAGAGAGAGAGAGAGAGAGAGCAGTCAAGACATTTTAAAAGTTTCGAGTGTTTGTGCATCCTCTTTTGAATTTTGATTGACTGATCTAGGATTCTTTCTTTCCAGCTCAATAACAAAAACACAACGAAAACATTACCCCGAAACAGAAACAAAATACACACCGCGTTCTTTTTTTCTTCCATCCCTAAGTCTTGATTAATCGAGCCATTTTCTATGCATGTGTTTCACTGTTTTTCTTACCAATGTCGCCACTTCTCCAATTTCCCTCACAAATCGTGAGTAAAAGGGAATTTCAAAAATCAAAATTTTTGGTATTTAGAAGATGCATGTACATGCTAATTCGTGTTTATCATTTATGCTTTTATAATTATGAGTATTGAGGTTACTTGTCGCGCTTGCTTTAGCATGACTGGAAAACGTTAATCAAAGATTAGGGACACAAATAAACAGGGATCTGGAAATTAATAATGAGAAGGGTTCAAAAAGAAAAAAAAAAAGATGATCGATATATAAAATGAAAGCGGGAACGGAAATAGAAAAAAGGTAGATGAATATTAATTTTCTAGAGGGCTTTACGAGGCGATTTGACTGACCTTTTTTTAAAAGTCAATTTCCTTTAATTTGTAAGTGCATTTTAATTGAAATGATTTTTTTTTCCTCTTCATCAATCAGTACTAAACGAATAAAAGATATTGTGGATAAAATAAGAATATGCATTTTAACGAATCTCGTCTTTCTGTCTTTCTCTCTCGCTCTTGCTTTCTCTTTCTCCCCCTCTCTCTGTCTCTGTCTCTCTGTCTTTCTTTCTCTCTATCTCTCGATGATTGTTAATCGATATTAGAAGAACGCTACCTTGGATTAATTTTCGCAAAGACATTGCTATTTCACATCTTGTAATTGCGGTTTTTAGTGTTTTCTCTCAATGACTGCATATTCTGAATAAACGGATTGGACATTTTCCTCCATCCTTTTCGCTTCGGAAATACCACAAAATCCTTTCAGTCTGTTCTTCTGATTCGCCCCCGTAAACAAATGACAAGTCTGGTAGCGTTTTACTTATCTTAATTGTAACAACACAATAGAAACTATCTACAAAGTGCTCCTTGGCAGACTTTTTTGCTTGATTGACATCATTTTACATCTCTTTAACACGCCCAATTTCGCAATTTGATTTGGGTTGTGCAGTAATCGTTTTACTGTCGCAAGCTGTAGGACGTTTTTATATAATCAAATCGATTTGTTAAATCACTTGGACGCTTCCTCCCCCAAGAATCAATACCTGTATATCCATTCACGTCAAGTTTGATGACGGTGAATAAGAACGAATTTTATCCCAAATTGAGTGAGTGCGGGTCTTTGGAAATGTTTGGAAAGTGGTGACGTGAAATGTGATTAATGGGATTGAAGGTATTAAGGGTATAGAGGAAACTGAGGGTACATGCTTGTCATACGTCCGCAAAACGGACTAATGTACGTCCAAGCACATGACAAGCTTGGCAAACGTTTTAAAACAACTAAAGACAGCCAACATTTTACCACTACTGTACTATTTCGACTTATCATGCTAATAGGCCTAGCTGTTTTCTTGCAATATAACCTTCTTGGCGTGACCCATGAGGCCCTTTTTCTGGTGAAGTAAAGGATTTGCAAATGCTCCTCGAGGCATCCCAACTATCGATGATATGATCAAGATTCATGCCCTCTCCGGCTCTTCCCTCGGCTTGCGAGCTCTTAAAAGGGATCCGCGATTAAACCTTAATGCACATAAATAAAACCAGTGAATAAATCACCCGCATAGTCCCTATGGTAATGCTAATTAACCCGCAATCCCGGTCAGTGCATTTTGTCTTAAATTATTTCGCTTCCGCAAGAAGTTGGAACAAGACAGATTGAAAAATTCGCCGCTATGACAGAAACTTGTTGATACGAACACGCACACACACTCACGCACGCACGCACCGCCCCTCGCGCACGCCGGGGCCTCCGTATAGCGAGTGATCGTATTGAGTCAGTTCACGGTGTACTCTTCGATAGCACAAAGCACATCATGATCATCTCTCTCTCTCTTTCTCTCTCTTGGTGGACTGTAATTAAAGCTATCTCTGGAATGCATTGGATTCGTTAGCGGTCCTCATATTTGTTCATGTCTTGTTTAATTTTCTGCTCAGATATTCGAAACTAACCTGCTCGAACACCAATCAACTCTGTGATTGCATTCCTCGGATTCTTGCCTCGGAGCACAGCCTCTTCGGAGAACGGTAAGTGAAGTCTTTTTACCCCTTTAATGAGTGTCTTATATTGTTATTTAATTCACATACTTAAAATCACGTTTTTATGCAATTCTAATTGTGGTTGTTGCTTCCTGAAATTAATGAAGACCACACGTCTTATCAATACATGATTGTTGTGATCGCATTTTCAACATACGTTGGTATTTTCGGTCATTTAGATTTCCTTTCTCACCGCGGGGCAGTTATTTTAATCACAATACCCTGTATATATATATATATATATATATATTCCGCAATAACTTTTCAATAAATACATATTATTTGTTTCCTGAGTGGGTATTTCTTCCCAAAATGAATACCAAAAGTGATTTCCGAGGAGACGGGTGATATTTGCAATTTAGATTACCAGAGAAGGTTATCCATCCAATTTTCAAGTTCGTGATCAATCAGAGTATCCAGGGTAATTGTCGCAAAAATAATTAAATTTATTCTTAGTTTTTCAGATGCAGGGACACCGGTATAACTCTATCCCCCCCCCCTCCCCCATGAAATGCTTTCTTGATAGAAAACTCTCTTCCAGCTTGTGATTCCTGATATTACTGACATTATTTGTTATGGTGTGATACTTATCCTTTGAAAACTTGATTTATCTCAGGTAACTCCAGGCTCTTGTTCGATTCCAAAAGTCGATTGAACTTTTCCTTATCAAGTTGATCTCTTTTATGTTTTTTTCATAAATAACAACAATTATGTTTATCTTCCACAAATATTGAACCAGACATTAAAAACAGGCAAATATTTTGTTCATGGGTGTAGATAGTCTAGAAGTCTGTATTAAACTTCATGTTCTCAGTAAATTTTTACTAAATTCTCCGAGTCAATCCATGAAGTTAAAACTTCAAGTTGTTCCAAGTGGATTTGTTTTCCACTTTTCTGAGTATTAAAAGATAATTGAATATCAATAAACAAACGTAATTTTTAAACCAACTGTCATATAGCTAATTAAGGCGAATGTTTTTAAATACTTATTTACACAATATATGTTTATTTATCAAATACTCCTGGAAATAAACGGTAAATATAGAAACGCGCTTCAAAATAGGTTGAAGAACCCGCCATTAAAGACAGCAAACTTGTCTAGTTAAAGGCTTTGCAAATAAATCAGGAACTTTACTCAAACATAAAGAATAGCAAACCTTTTCCTTTACTGCATTTGAGTATCATCATCATAAAAGTCTAAATAGATGTGGTGTTTTAATCATCATGGTGTTTAGTGTTTCCTTTATCTATACAGAAAGTTACATGAATATGACGAAATGGTATGACGTAGTGCAATAAAACACAAGATGATAATGTTTTAGTAAATGTGCTAATTTTAGGACTAATTTAAATAGGAGAAAGTAATAAGAGGAACAAAGTGAAAGGAAATACACGTAATTGAAAATAATCGACGGTTTTGAAGTACAAAGTGTATTGATAATTGAAAAGTTTAATTCATCCTGACAAAAAAAAATCATTTTGTGGACTTATCTCACAAGGCTCTTAAGTTGGTTTGCAATAAGCGGTATTGGGATTTGGTAATTATCCATCCCGAATCGATTGCAAAGCAATAGCTAAATGTCCGAGGGGAAGATCTTTTCTGTGCCAGAATCTGGACGATATCCTTGTATTTGTATTGTTTTTATAATCCTCTGTTAAATCCATAGCAGTGCATGATTTATGTAAAGGTATACATGAATTAGATTTCCTCCTCCAATTGGAAACAATTCGTTGTATTTTCCAATCGTTTATAGTTTTAAAATAAGTAATGTATATCATAGATGAAACAGTGAGTATGAAAATTCTATAAGCGATACTATTGATAATAAATTTCACTCTGCATTGCTAATTCAAATACCTTAATGATATTAGTTTCGATTAACTCGCTCTTATCCACTGAATCCAATGACCGGGGCAATAGTACATTAATGCGCTTATAGAAATTTGTATTATGCGCTATATACAAAATAAATATTATTAAATATTATTATTGCATCAGAAATGGACTTAAGTTTGCACTTTCTGCTGGTAAATTGTCATTCCGATTATTCTAGATTAAAATATGTATAACAAAACGTAAATAAAAGGTGTCACTGTACTTCTACGGGCTAAAATCAAACCGTGTACTATCAATATTACTGGAATAAGCCTGTGCCGTCTTCGATAACCAGAAAGACGTTGATTCCAATCCTTCAACACATGCTTAGCACAGTAATTCTCAACAGAGAACATGGAATAAACTGTGATGATATTATACTGATCTATTGATTAGTTGATCATTATCACTTCATAACGAACAAAAGAATCAAAGCCATCCTTAGCAAGAACCTCTCAAAAGTGTGCCCACTCAATCTCGAGTTTCCCATAAATACTCCCATCGTCTCGACAAGTAGCTCTTGGCCTAGCCCTTTATCTGTATGATTTTGGATAATCCCGAGAGTGCGAACTTAAGCTGTCCTAGACACTTTGCAAACGCAGTGGCCAGTGGCAAATTACTGTCACGCCTCAGATAGCGTTGATGGCCAGACTCACTTTCCCTACCACCTCCGTCTTTTTTTCTTCATTTTCTTTACGGTTGTAACGTCTACAAAAGCGAGACAGGATATACAAACTAACTGATAATGCCACGAAGAATGCCTTGTTGCATTTAACTAGAATTTGAAAGAAAGAGAAACATTTAATTTCAGATGCAGATAGCATCTGCCCATCTCATAGTTCAGCTGTCATACTAAAATACCAGGATTCTTGAGACATGCCATAAATACCAATTAATACGTAAAATTAAAGGTAAAGGTTTCAAATAAAATAAATTGATTACAAAATATAACAATATTTAGTTTTTATATAGCGCTTACTACAAATGTCTCTAAGCGTTTTACAAAATGAACCATTACCCCGGTCATTGGATCCAGTGCTTGCCCGCACACAATGTGTGTACAATCTCCACTCCCCGGGGAGTATTCCAGCCAGGCGTTAAATGACACTCTGAAACTGTTTGACCAACAATGACGGTCGCATCCTACCGGGTACCCATTTAACACCTGGGTGGAGAGTAGCAAGTGCAGGTTAATATCTTGCCAAAGGATATTAGTGCCGTGTCGGGATTCGAACCCTCGACCTTCGCATCTCCAAGTCAAGCGCCTTAAACCACTCAACCACGACACTCCCTAATTAGCAGAGATGTAATAATGTCCGCCTTGAGAGTACGACTTATGAATATCAATTGACCACGTGGCAAGATTACGGTGTGAATATTAAACCTTCGGTTGTCGTTACATGTAATATAAAGGTCACATGATTGTAGGCTTTGAGTGGGAGATGAGAACACTTGTAAAAGACAAGGGGGCATACTTGACCCTGGCCGCCTGGCAGGCTCTCCCTTTGATGCGTGAATGCCAAAGCTATACTTCTATAGTTTAACCGGCCAAGTGTGCGATACGATTCTAAATTTAGTAAAGATGAAGTGGTTTTAAATTGTGGAATTACCTGACGGTTCATTTTAGTCGGGTACCAACAGATTTCCCTCACTTAAAATACTTAATAGAGAACTATAAATGTAAACAGAGAGAATGACAGAGATAGATATAGTCTTATTGTCATTATTTGACGAATAATAATTTTGTATACATTTCGAATTAGTTTACATCTACTCTAGATCGTACCTTTATAGAAAAAAAAGAACAATGATTGTATGTCATGTAAGGCAAAAAGAACGTGGCAAACAACGATATAACGATTTATTTTTGTTCTAGATTTTAAAAGTTGCTTGACATACTTTTCTGACTCGTTACTTTTTTTTTAGGTTACTGATTTATGAATTGATAAGACGCCAGAATGGCATCATTGTATCCGAATGTGCGGTAAATGTATGTACGTGGAATTCGAATACAAAACACGTGAGAAAAGAAAAGCCCTAGATATTTTCATTAATTTGGTATGCAAAGTTTAAAAAAAAAAAATAGGTCATGAACTGAGTATTTACTGCCTTCAATCACCGCTCGTAAATATCAATGAGAAGATTCATTGAATAATGTATCTATATTAAACGGGTGCTCTTGACCTAAAATCATCATGTAATTAGCCGAGTTATTCAGCATTTTTAGTGTGCTTTTGTGTCTCACCTATCTGTATTGACTCCTCTGACGTCTTATCTCTCAATAGCTGATGGACTGCACTGATTTATGTCTGAGATTCTTGATATATATTGCATTTTGATAAGTTTTATCGTGACGGGTACATCTATAGACGATGAGAGGAAAGGGTAAAACCTCAGTCACACAGCCGCACCAATTCAACACCTGTGCGATACCTGGTATAATGTTATTTGTTAATCAGCCTGCTGTCTGTCTCGTGTTTGTCTTATCGGGTGTGACCTAGATAAAAATGGAAAGAAAGAGAGAAATTTATATTGAGGGGAAAAGATGTGTAAAAAAGATGGGGGTGTAACGGACGGAATGAGGGACGGAAGGAGCTGANGGGGGGGGGGGGGGGGGGGAGCAGGTTTTTAAACACATGTATATGTCGGGCAATATAAATATTAAATGGAATAAACAAACAGAAAATCGTGTTGAAAAAAAACAGGGCAATCGTGTCAAAACTTGACGTCATTTGTCATAAGAGCCATCATACATGTATTGTTTCGTTTGTCTCGTTTCAAAATCTCATCTTTCAAACATTCTCCTTCACAAACAAGGGTTAAGAAATTCGTTTTCATATTCATTTGAAGAAAAACGAGAGATCATACTCTTCTCTTTTTATTCTTGAAAGCCTAACACCAAGAATAGACTTACTAAGATAATTACAGCCAGAAGCAAGGTTATTTGTATTGGAGAGAAGAAAAAATGATGTTTTGTAATAAAAATTGCGCGCAACCTTCGAGGCTTACAAAACAAGAAGACAATGGTATTACCTCTGAAGGAAAGGCGGCGAGGATATTCATCCGAAGGGAAAATCTGACAGATATACAAATATGATGAAAATAATGACCTTTGAAATGGAGAGGTCACATTGAGTGGGAGAGAGAGAAAGAGAGATATAGAGAAGGAGAAAGAGAGAGAGAGAGAGAGAGAGAGAGAGAGAAGGGGAAATGGGGGCAGAAAGCCAAGTCAAGTATATACATGTAGATAATGTGGTATTGAATTTATTAAAAAAAGAGTACTGAGGGAAAGACAGAGAAAGATAGCGACAAATAGAGAGAAAAAGAAAGAGAGAGAGATATAGAGAGACAGAGAGAGAGAGACAGAGAGATAAAGAAAGAGATCGCGCCTCATTTAAAAATTGATTTTATAAGGGCGATGTGAAGAAAGATGAGAAACAGTGCTTTAAGAAAAGAGTTGAGGCAGAGGAAGAAACAGAAAAAGTATAATTGGAAGAATATAGACCGACTTAGACAGTTAATGCGAGAAAAAAGGGAAGCGTATAATATGAGAAAAAAAAAAGATTGCAGATCGATATGCAATGCACAATCATAACAAAATAAAGAATATTGTTCTTTCCTCTCTGCACGGTTTTGTATATGTTTCCGCAAGGACAAATATAATATATCATGATATTGCAAACAGACCCCGGTTTTGGCAAGCCAAACGATACGTTTTAGTTATGAAATGCGTACTATAAGAAAAAACCGAGACCAAAAATAGATACGAATATGCAGTTGTTCTTGTTTTCTGGGGTCATGATGCTTTATTTCAATATTTTCAACTCATAATGTATTTTATCCAAATTATATTAACAACATGCAGCTTAGTTCTCACAAAATGATATATATCGTACTTGAACGTACAAATCGGGTTTTATTTATTGCAGTGACAGAGAGAAAACAACAAAGAGTGAATGTGTATGTAATAAAGGTTAACGGGATCAAGTATTCATATATCATTCCTATTTTGAGGAGAATTACTAGAAATCAACACAATTTCGAAACAGGATCGGGGTAATTCATTATGATAAATTGCAGACACCAATCATGAACACATTCAGAGGATGTAGGTGATAAGAAAAAAATATGATTTGCATCGTTTAAGGAATGTCGATCGGGGAAGGGAATTATATCATATATTTGTGCAAAGCTGTCCTAATTTTGAAGATAATTTAATTTAAAACATAGTGTGTAAATTCATAAAAACATTGTAATGGCAGATTTTGGAGGAAATAGCTGACGGGTATGATTTATAAAAGTATGAGTCTCAGATATTTTATATCAGTCATAGAATGAGCAAATTGTGAGTACAACATGTATATTTTCTAAATGTTGATAATGTCTTCTTTCAAATTTAAAAAAAAATAGTTTTGCTGTCACGCTGTATGTTGTTATTGTGCAGTAATTTATCGGCGCTCGGTCATACATTTGAAGGAGATTCACCCTCTCTGGGGCCATAGCAAAAATATCTATCCTAAGTATTTTGGGACCTCAATATATAAATTAGAAGAACACAACGTTAATCATGTTACACCATTATTGAATGTGTAGATAATTTGGGTAAATTTCCCTGAAGGGCGTTAGCAAAACACACTCAAAAGGACGAGGAAAAACGAGAATAGGAATTGCCGTGATGCCCATGTAATGGTTTACTAAGACATCAAACGACTTTTTGTCCTTGCAACTTTCCAATATGCTCTTTAAGAAAACAGCTTTAGAAAAACATGTCCATCATTCAGATTTTTCCTTTTTCCTTTTCTACTAACAAATTTCACCTGTATCTCTATTTTCATTGAAATTCATAATACATTCTTATATTTAAATTGTAACTCGCAAAGTTCCTATCAATTCTCTTAATCGTAAATTTCCTGTACTATGATTTTCAGAAAATTGACCAAAATGTTTTTTTTTTTTTCCAAGTAAGATAGCACTTTGATTCATCCTCTTTAGCTTTTCCTCGTTTTTTAAAGACTCGGGCAACACTTTACCGACTCCTTCAATGTTTTTATAAACCATATCATCACGGTTTAATGTGAGAAGTGTAATAATATCGGGTGGTGTTCAAGGCTTCTTTAATAAGATTCCCCGATCGCTTGTCAACACAATTAACCGTTCCACACGGATACCACTCACAGTAAAAACGTTCTTGTCACGAACAGAAATTTCATACTCGCATGCTTTCCTAAGACATCATGATCGTTGAAGTATTAAAAGAATTAATCACATTGGCTCCTCAGATGTCGCAGCTAGCCGATTCCCGTTTCCGATCGTGTTTCCATAATTTGCTGCGAAAATTAGGTCATCCTTTTTTACCGACTATTTTGCTGTCATCTTCCTCCATCTCTACCCCCCTCTCTCTCTCTCTCTTTCTTTCTGTATTTCTGATGTTTTGTTACCATCTCTCTCTCACTCTCTCTATCTCACCATCTATCCCTCCCCATCTCTTTGTAGACATCCTTTTCTTTATCTTATCTCCTCTAATTTCCTGTCTCCCCATTATGTCTCTTATCTCCTCTCTCTCTCTCTCTCTCTCTCTCTCACCCCCTCTATATATATCTCTCTTTCTCTCTCTCCTACCATCCTTCTCATTTCCTGTCGGATTCTTCCTCTTTTACCTGTATAAATTCCCTATTCCCTCCTCCCCTCCACGGTCTACCTCTTCAGTACCTGCACTCTCTCATGGTTTCAGGCCCTTCGGTTCTAATATTTAGAAATCACTTTATGATCATGTGCGTGCTATTTTCGAGAATATCAACAATCGCCTGAAGCGATATCTTCCATCGGCTGTATTCCCTTTGTTCGGTCCCAAACTGTTTTTCATTTACTAATTTCAGAAGTAAAAACGAAAAATGATCATTAGATGTCTCCTGTTTAGTCATAGTATTCATTTTTTCTTTCTTCAAAGTTCTTGTTAAGCATTTGTTTCGTCGGTAGATTATACTCGAAGAAAGAAAAGTAATTCACCGGGATGGCAATTTCGTGCAGCAGTGCAATTATGATAAAGCCTTTCAACAAAGAAAAATCGGCAATTTATCCCCTTATGTGCCACATTGTCCAATTGACACATTCGGTGTTGCGTCAATGGTTGTGATCAGCACAAACAGTAGAGAGTGACAAAGGGAGGATCCAGTTTTATGTGCATGATTTACATGTATTTATTGACTCATTTCCTGCAATCATTTGACCATTCTGTTGCATGACATGAATGTGTGCAACAGAACATTACTCAAAGCTCCTCAAAAATACGAGGACCGAATTTCTTCAAACTGCCTTTGATAGAAAAAATGTAAGACAAGAAGAACGATTTGGCACTATGGTAAAAAGTATTAATTTTTCTGTGGCACATAAATTTCGTACCATCTTTATTTAGGGATATTATACGCTAAATAGAGTTTTAATCCATGATTTTAGTCGATGCTTTTAATTAGATCCTCCATCGGGATTTAGGGCCATTAGGCATGTTCGTCGGTGACATTTCCTCCAGGCTTTATTTCGTCAAACATATCCCAGGCATATAGGGTTGGGACTGCAATTGTGTTTTTAAGGTTCGGTTTAGGGTTAATGTTAAAATTAGAGTAAAGGTATCGTACCCGATCCAGGGATGAAGTTTAGAATTAGTTTAAAGTAGGATGATTGATCGCTGAGCAATTGTCGTCGGAGTATGAGTGTTGCAACCGGCGGCAAAGCAGTAGGCTGTATATACAATCTCAGAGTCTAGTATGAGATACGGCATAAGATTTCTGGATAGACACCGACTCCGATTGGTAAGCACAATCAAATTGTCATCAATTGGCGCTTTCTGCCCTTCCTAGCTGCACCCCACTGCACTTTTTGCCGCCTCAAAAGAACAACATCACCTCGCTCTTCATCTTCATCCATCTCCATTGTGCCTTCTCGGTTTACACAAAGATCTTTTATCCGGCCTGGCGGAAAGGGAGATGGGTGGGAGCAATGGCGTACTGGGAGTCCACTCATTGAAGGGGGATTCCCCGGCAGGAGAAAGAGATAGTTATAGAAAGAGAGAGGGGGAGGGGTGATCAGCTGGACCCTTTTGTAAAAGAAAAAATAGTATTTTTCTTTAAAAAGGAAAGCCTCGTCGACACCAGCGCTGTTCTTCCTAAGCGCCTTGCTATGAGTACCACCACAATCAATTACCAGGTACCCATTTACACTTGTGTGGGGAGTATGTGGATTGATGTCTTGGCAAAAGATGGTAGTGCTGGGCTGGGATTCGAACCCTTAAACCCTTCAGTCGAGAGCCAAGTGGTAGAACTACATGTACTATACCTCGACATGCATTCCCTTCTACCTTTTCCCTTGTCTGTAAATATACTTTCAAAAATCACCATTCACAGAAGGGGCGTCCCCTGTGCCTTCCCGTGGCTACACCACCGGTAGAGAATGAATCAATACCACACGGGAGCTTTGTGATGTTATGGAGGATTAGTCTGTTGATTGTCCCGTGCCTTCTTCAATATGTAGACGGAGGTAATAATGGCCGTAATACCCCCCGGATCCCTCGCAGCTTACCGTATTTCAATGTTAATCTCAAGTCAACGATACTCCCCGATTGGCTTGGCCAATCCTCTCTTGTTATCCCGATTTCTTGGTTCCCTACCCACCTATTTATTTCTTTGTCCGCCCTTCATTCCTTCCTCTTCTCTCTTCATGTTCACTCCTCTCTTTCCGCTAGTCCCTCTATATCTTGAACCATGTTACCTATCTTTATCCCATGATCATTTTCGGTTCTCTCATGCATCATTGTCCCCTCCCCCTTTTTTCTCTGTCTCTCTGTATGTCTCTCTTTCGCTCTTTATCTCTCTCTCTCTCTGTCTGTCTGTATGTCTGTTTCTCTTTCTTGCTCTGGAATTACAATTATATATCTTTCAAATTAAAGGTTTACTTTATTGTATTCACATCTTGATCCCCCTTGTATATTATCTTTTTCCTTTTCTTTTCTCCTCTCTCCTTTCTCACTTGATTACTCTTTTTACTTTTCTTTATCTTTCATACTGTATCTCTCATTTTCTCTTGATATCAGTGTTACTCTACCAAAAAGTTATCCGCATTATACCTCTCTCTATCTCTCTCTCTCATCCTTCTCTCTTTCTCGTTATACATTTCTCTTTTATCTCTCCCAACTCTCTACCCATCTCTGTATGTCTGTCTGTCTGTCTTGTTTCTCTTGATATCTTTCGATTATCTCTCTCCCAAACTCTACCTCTCCCCGTTTGTCTGTCTCTGTGTCTGTCTGTTATTCTTCCTTCTTTCACCGCGACTTCCTTTTTTTCCCGTCTCTATACCTGGTCAGACAGAGGTGAGCCTGCCCTTTTCATCCTAACAATCCGAGAAAAGGAGTGGCGCCACTAATAGACGATTTAGCCGGTCGAACCACACATTACCGGTGCTAGTAGTTGTGATAGCCATGGTCATTTGTTTTTACAGTTTTAGATTTGGCTGAAAGTACGGTTAGAACCAAGATTCCCCTCATCATGTTGCCAATTTGAAGTATTGGATCAGAATAGCGATTGACTGTTAAGATAGCCCGAGGATCAATGTATTGTTTAGGTGAGCCAATGCCAATGGATTATCAACATGATCACAGTACTTTACACTGTTGCCCGAAAACTAAGTTGGAATGGTTTCGTTTACCTCTTAACATGAACGATCGTAACAATATTGTTTATTCTTGATAAGTTCAACCCTTTCATGGAAAGAAGTGAGTAAATTATTTAAACTTTATATGGTTAACCGTGCACTCGTCAGGTGCTTTAAATACAAACACAAATACACAAAATACTAACATTCTATTTTGTTTCTCTAATATATAGGATGAAACGTGTTTTATATGCTATATGGTATTGGTACTGCTTGTAGTCCTTCCACGTTCGCATTGTGCACAGAAACAGACCCCGTTTATGGAAAGTAACTTTAAATACCTTTGAGCCTTATTGTCTCCGTCTTGCCTTGGAATTCTGGTTACCACATTATTGTCTACGATTTTAGCATCATTACATATCTAAACCTCATTTCCTATGTTCGGTCAGGCTAGCTAGCATTCCCGAATTCCGGAATACATTTCTCCGCGTTTATAAGAACATTCTTTAGGATCACTACATGGAGCTGCCGTAATTTCTTCAATGATGGTTCAATATTTATGTCATACATGTCTTGGCTAGAAACTCGACATGACAGTCCCTCCGAAAGTTAGAGCAGGATTGCAAGAAATATGTCATTCGTTTTGTGTACGTACCTGCGCCTACTCTTGGCACTGGCAGGTAGAATGTTGTTGTTCTTTGTGGGGCGCCGACGTCGGATTTATGTTGGCGACGTCCGTGTCCGTTATCACCCTGATAACGAGGCATTATCCTTGTCATCATCCCCGTCAACACCGAGCCTGTCATCGGCGTCATCTGCCTGCGCGATCGAAAAAGCCAATGATTATCAGACATTGAAGGCGATGCCGAGTTATGACAACTATGCTTGACATGCTGGAGAATCTCTGTACATCCACAAAATAAACAAAACATTTCAGCTTGTGTACGGATGGCGATTATGAACTTGTCTTGCCCTCTATTACCGTGTTTAGAATTCTAATATTATGTTATCAAATGATGTCCCTTAAAGCTCTGTATGGCACATTTGTCACTACATCCAGTTAGATTAATTTCTAATTTCTCGTCCTTTCCTGTTTTACATTTGGAAGCCTGCATGTTTTGGTTGGTTACATATGGTTACATATCTTAATTGCACAAGAATAAAGGTGAGTCTGAGAAACTTTTGCCCGTAAAGTAACAATATATCATTAATTTCATGTAATTTCAAATGATTCAGCCTTTGTTGTACAAATACAAATTAATAATCATTTTAATTGAAATTAATCTTATTAGCATGAAAAATGTCATGTAGAAAAAAATAACGTTGGACCTCCTCGTCATAATTTTTGAAAAGTCGGGACGATATTTCGGATTTGGGTTGAAACCTGGCCCTAAGGAGCTTTAGTCTGTTTTCTCTCCCCATGTCAAATCAATGATGATAAACCCCATTGAAACAGGCCGAAGGACCTAGTTGTATCCTGAACCTGTTCTTCGGCCAGAAATAATAAAAGGTGCATTTATACAGAGTCTGCGTGTTGCTATGATATACATATGGCAAATCCGGAAACTTCCAGGTCCACAACAAGTGAGCATCAATAGTTGCCTGTTGATTTTGACTCCTCCTCTCGTGATCACACCGAGTGTTTTCTCGCCCTCGACCAGGTAGTCATGACCCTTGATTAGAGTTGGGTTTAATCAGGGATTCGCCTTCGACGTTCCCTAGGGGTTCACGGTCGATCTCGTTTCAAAAGATGATCATGGATTTCAGATGATTCGACGTAACTCTACCAGCCAGAGTTGGGATCGCATGTCGGGGAGTTGTCCGCTGGATTCACGATGAAAATGACCCTTGCGTGTTTAACCTCCTTCACGACATGAGATCCGTCATCATGTTTTATTAACATTATATTTACAAATCGTATGATGAGTATACCATCATCATGATATTATCAAAACAAAACTCCTTTTAAATCAAATTTATTGTGTTATCGAATTCATAATTCCATCTCCCTTCATACACACAAAAAAAAGAAATAAAACGAATACCGTTTTATAACTAACTATTATTTCTATGCTATGCTATCATATAACACTTCAAGCTTCTAGGCATCTAATTGGTCACACTGAGGGCATATAAATGGCTGTCGATCACTACGTCATAGTTAATAGAGATAATATTACCTTAATAATAGGGGGTCACACCTCAATGATCATCATAAACAAATTAACCAACTGAAAATTGGATGATCAATGAAGCGAATGGATTACCTAAAACAAATGCGTCTTTTGCTGAATTGACATTTCATAAAAAGACGTTTGCTCCCTGTTCTGTTCTGTCAAAAATCATGAAATAGACAGGTTTATACGCGGGTTCGCGGAAAAGGGGCGCGTCATGTACAATAGTGGTTTATCATTCATAATGAGAATATATGTGACATTCATTTGCTACTACATGTATCTATTCTTTTAGACCAAATAGAATGAAAATGGGTTTTGATGCATTGTGCATCACGACCTCCGCTTTATTTCAAACATCACATACATTTCTGAAGGTCGTTCTTGAATATCACAGTAATGAATGAAAATGACCCTCAACGGTTTCCCTTTCTGCTCTTTCAGTGGCTGTGTCGTTTTCTCCTTTCTCCTCCATCATTCGGATAGAAGTCATATCGTTTTGTAAATTACCGCCTTTCCCGGGAGGCAGCTACTGTTTGTATGTGAAAGCTTTTCATCGTGTTTGTTGTAATCTAAAGACCCTGGATGTTTTGAATAATAACTCTTTGATACTGCATGGCCATGTTTGCAGGAAGGATGAAGGCAAGGTAAAATTACATTGTATTCTTTTTTTCTTCAAGTTCTTACAACCACGTAGTTTTTTCATTCCTCCTCCTTCTTATTTGCGTGTATGTGTGTGTGTGTGTGTGGGGGGAAGGGGAGGGGGTTGGTGCAAAAATCAGATTTTTAATAATTATGATAATAACAATTACAGTCACATCGTGTTTGTTGTAATCTAAAGACCCTGGATGTTTTGAATAATAACTCTTTGATGCTGCATGGCCATATTTGCAGGAAGGATGAAGGCAAGGTAAAATTACATTGTATTCTTTTTTTCTTCAAATTCTTACAACCACGTAGTTTTTTCATTCCTCCTCCTTCTTATTTGCGTGTATGTGTGTGTGTGTGTGTGGGGGGGGGGGGGGGGGG
>BEXV01002844.1:11882-24209 GCA_003118195.1 Hemicentrotus pulcherrimus | reverse complement strand
CATGTATACTCCGCCTTGTAAAGAGTATTACCCCGGTCTGTGGGTTCAATTAGATTCCGCACGTTATAATGCACGCACTCCACTCCACGGGGAGTAATTTGGCCAGGCGCCTTTTTACAAGCGCAAACGTAAGCACAGTAACGTCCGGATACTACCGGGTAGACGCTTTGCACCTGGGTGCCGCCGTGTCGGTCGGAGATCGAAACAACGACTTTTGAGATCAATAGAAAGGACAAGGGAAGAAAAAAAAAGAGAGACAAACGAAATAATTCTTAAACATCAACAGCCAAACATGCATATTCATGTATAGAAACCCATTGTCCTAATCGGCAATTGAAGATTTAGGAGTCAAAGCCTAATCTAATTAGGCATACTTCTATTTTAATCTCTATCTAAAACATACCCGTTTTGGTTGAATACTGCATACGACATTAACAGAGTATTACCATTATCTAGAGATGCAATGACTATTTAAAATTCAAGGCATTGGAAGACAGAAACAAAGAATCTTTGTCAATATATTGGCAATAGATATTACATCATGTTCAACATTGTGTTGCTGTTCAAAATGTTCTTAGTGAAGATACTTGAGAATATCGAATGCATTGCATGCGAAACGATGTATATTGCTCCCCAGTGAGGAAAAGGTGCAGTAAACAAAAATTGAGTGCGGTTTCATTTCAGTCACGTAATATCTCGTTGAAAAATTACCCGTTTTGAATAAAGTGATGATCACTTAGGGCAAAATTGGAAATGCATAATAGTTCTGGTTTTTTTTCTTCTTCTTCTTCTTCCTGTGCATGTAGGACTCATTTGTCAATATAAACGCGTTCTCTATTTGGACAGGGGGCCTCATATTGAGAATTCCTTGGCCTGTTTTAGATATTAAAAGACGGTGATAAATGTTTAACACTTATCATAATAATTATGTCATGCATAATATTGTCAATTGTTGAGGTCATCGTTACCCATGCGCCCGCTTTGCTATAATGGGTTTTCTATTTTCAGATCACTAACGATCATTATGATTTACGGAATTTATGTTTAATGTTATGAAATGACTTAATGCATGTATGCATCGCCACGGATATATCGTAAAAGTTAATGATCCGTCATGCCGGACGCGCAAGAGGCGTCATTTTTATTGTGTTTTGACGTCATCTGTAATAATACAAATGACGGTGATGCTTGTTGCTCATGAAGCGTCATTTGCTGACGTAGGTACGGTCCTTTATTGGCGGGCCATTTTGGAGTGTCATCGCACACAAAGTATGACAACAAAAAAGCAAACGTGAAAGCACTGCCTTTAATTACCCGTGTATGGGTTAATTGACTTCATCAGCTTAATTGGCGCACTCAATAACGTACTAGAATTGACGCTTCATGACGCGCCAAGTAAGAGTAGCATCGTACAGAAAGCGAATACAAATATGCAAACATTGCCTTTTAATACTCATGTAAGGGCTAATTGTCTTCACTATTTTAATAAGCGCACTTAATGGCGCAACTGAATTGACGCTTATCTTTGACGCATCATTTTAGAATATGTTCGTAGCCAAAGTGGCTATAGAAATGCAAACATTGCTTTTTATCACCTCTTAATGGAGTAAGTGTGTTTACTAGCTGCATTAAGGCACGTAATAGCGCAAGTGAATTGACGCTTCGTGTCAAACAGTTATCTGACGGTAGAGGGACGGCGTTGGACTGCGTGGAGAGAAAGAGACATGACATCGTCTATAGGCTGACATACACCATGTACGCAATATGAATCTGTAAAGCCATTCATGCGTTCCTCTCTGTCGTCCCAGCGGACTGACACCACAGGCCACAACGACTTGCCCTCAAAATATCGAATGCCGCTTCTAAATGTGACTTGTATTGATGTCTTGTGATCCATTCATAACGTGTATAAAATCAGAGCAATTCATCGGAAAACTTCGCCTTCTGTTTCGGACGCTTGGGGGAATAACCATGTTGAAATTCGTGATTTTTAGCGACATACCTACGTTGAGGTAAATGTTAACATGCTCAGGTTTTTTTTATTATTAGATTGCTCGGATACTGATTTTGCTTCTTTTAAAATATATTCATTTTGGTAGAAAATAAAGCGCTGTTTGCAACATGACGGGACGGCTGTTACCAATTGTTTTTCTCTCTCTCTCACACACACACACTCTCTCTCTCTTTGATAGGTTTGTGCAAACAATACTTTTTGAGAGTTTGTGAGTTAATCACTTGTTGGAGCTTTCCGGTACATTTACCAGCTCATTATATTTTGTTTCACATTGTAGCTTGCACAGGCGGACCCCATTACTTATTTTAATTTTACAGTTATATTGAGATGAGAAGACATACGAATCTGATCAATAAAGATGAAATGGAAAACGATGAATTGTCATAATTCACAAGTAATTTTCGTTGTTGTATACTTCAGCGAAAAAAAAAATGAGCGAAAACATCCGATCTGAACTAGGCCTACAAAACCATAACCCTTGTTTAGGGATGTTTTGTGAAAAGATCACCCATTACAGCTTATTATCCCTAAGCCAGCTTAGGGATATTATACAATTTGACACGGTGTGCCTTTCAAATGTGAAATGGGTTTAACTGGCAGCAGTGGAATATATATGCATAATGTTTGAGTTCTTTCGCATTAAATAAGAACATTATGTTTTAGGTTACCATGGCTACGCTCATCTTAATGCTAATATTACGGCTTTCTCTGTTAATTCATTTAAGAGATTGTTTAAACAAAGTTGTAATTTGTGAATGGCTCATCCGAACATACACTACGTGCTGGTTGTGTAATAATTACATGACTTATTCACATAATTGCGACTTAATTAAAATTTTCCTATTGCCATTACTGTTTACTAGGTTATTGATATATGTTTATTTTGCAAACGAATATTTGTTTTGTAACTGTTCTGTATAAATGTTATAAACGATGTAAATATGTTTATTCAGGGCCCCCATGGAAGACCACTACTTGTTGATGAATGGGCTACCCTGTCAAAAGATTAGAAATAAATGAATGAATAAATAAATAAATAAATAAATAAATAAATAAATAAATAAATAAATAAATATTACGTTCTTCTTCTAAACACAATACAGCGCACCCATGATCAGCCGAACGCGCTATTATGTGTGTCTCCCAGCCTAACGTAGATGAAGGTGTAACATCATTCTATTTTATAGCACCTGTGACTTTTTGGTTGAAGCGGTTAACCGCACCAAATGTGAACAGGTCTGGAGTGGTAACGCTAACCCACTGACCTGTCGGGCGCACATCCATCTATCAACGATGTCACTAAGGTTTAATACGCACCTAGTGATCCGTATATAGCGGTGTCAAATCTGCAGATCGATGGCTTCGGTAGCGGACTGTATGTACCCTTCGTGGACATAAGGACGGGGGACGCGGAACAAGGATCTTCTGATTGGGAGTGGGGAGGGGAAGGGGAGGGGGGGGGGCGTTTGTTTCGTGTACACTTCCCTCCCTGATTCAAACATACTAATTACCGCTTGGGAATTATGCAGCACACACTGAATTTTTGCCTGTCTTTACTGGGGGCGGAACCAGGAATTTCTTAAGGGGGAGTGTAGGTGGATCACTGGTAATTCAGAAACAATTCTGACAACATAATGAATTAAGCACGATGTTTTGCTTTGTTTTGTATTTTGTAAAAAGGAAATAAAATCTAATTAGACAGTAAATACAAACATCACATTTAAATGTTATTTTCGTGTAGGTGTTCAGATGGGCATGATCTGTTATTGGGCCCCTAAATTAACGCCATTATGGGGAGTTCTAATAGGTTTATGTGACATGATTATGCAATAGAATGAACACTGATCGTATTTTGGGTAATAACATCAATAAAATTAATAACGATCTTTGTCTTTCATAACACCCTTTTGATCTTACTGTTGCCTTCAAGTCACATACTGGTAACAGCAAGTTCAGGTTAGCCCGTACCCCTTGTTTTTACAATAGAAAATAAAAGTCCTGTGAAAAAAAATAGCCTGAATTTAACTTCCATTTCTACACTGACGTTTGCCTACTTTCTTTTAAAAAAATGACGAAATGTGTCTTCTGGCTCACTTTGTTGGCCTGCGTGTGTAAACAGATTTTGTTAGAAGTTAATAACTTATCCTCCTGAATGCCGCTCAAACACCTTTTTTTTGTAAGATAACCAGAGAAGGGTAGAAAACTCGTTATCTTCCTCACAGCTGAGGTTCATTTTCCCATCTCTGATGAGTGTTGGATACTGGATAAAGCGAAGAGATAATATTACAAAATAAATATTTCATGAGCGGAAACGATACCGGATCCATCGACTACTTGTTCTTTATTTCTTTTCAGGGAAAGTCTCCATAATACAAATATTTTGGAGAAGATTTGGAATTAGGGAGCATCGTTAGGGATTTTTAAGGCCATTTTTTTCTTATTGCGTTCTTTTTATAATCTTGGTCAACCGTTATTTTAACCCATTGGCTACTGGAGCCGGGTGGCCCCTGTATTAAGCCTATGGTAATGAATAAATTCAGTAGTCAACCGGTTAAGAAAAAGACATATTGAGATGTATGAGCCAGATTTAGGAGGTCATGGTCATATACCCATGGTAATACATTTTTTTGGTTGAAAGATTGTTTTAAATGTTATGGTTTTAATCCAAATGTTCGTTTCTCAAAATTGTAATTATTTGTTTAAAAAAACGTTCTAAATATGTTTTCATCATACTTTTTGGGGTGCGAAAAATATATAATATTGTTTCTATTGTACAAGTACTCAGTAAGAGATTTATCGCTATCGGACTATACAGTTATGAAATACTGCAGGAGCATATCACTTATTAACCCACAGAGTTGTACAGTTCCACAAAACAACACCTACATTCCAAAATAAACTTGTTTGTGGAGGTTTTTGCCATCCCAAGGGATGTGTTCTTTCAGTGCGCCATATGTGTCTGACATTCCGATCCGTATGTCATCCTCTTGTCATCTGATCAGAGCAGAAAGGACGTTAGGTGACTCTCAATAAACGTTGTCTTCAATTTATCTCCGATGTTTCTTTCTTTAGAACGAAGGTTGAGTATAATTGTAAACAAATGAAAAACATTTTGTGAACTTTTCCATTCTTTGCCTGTCAGTTTGGAAGAATATGATATTAGAAATATTCCAGAAGAGAATTGCACTTTAAATGCCCTCATATTTGAAAAAATAACATTAAAAAGCAAAAGGTAATTGGACCAGACAGTCATGCTACCTGCGTGAAAAGCTGATGTAGTCCCATGTGATCCTTTTTGTGTGCAGTACATGCGATTTTGCCGCAAGAACGAGTGAATGATCATTGCAAAACGTATGGTCCTAGTACGTTGCGAATTTTATTTACTACAATTTCATCCTTCTCATTTGCTATCACAGTGTGAGTACGGAGGAAAAGAGCGAGAAATCAAATCGCGAAAGAAGTCAACTTTGTAAAGATGTCACAAAATCAGTGAATGCTCGACCCCGTCTGCAACCTGTCATCTCTTCACATTGTCGATGTTTATATGCGGTACATATATGTCAGCTATAAATCAGAAAACATTCCGTCCCGTATGAATAACAACGAATAACAATTAAATGAGGGAAATGAGATCAACAAAGAGGACCTACACGATGGATATTAAGTTGAATAAACCTCTAAGATGACAAAATACTAAAATGTGATTTGTCTATTATATTCTAATCAGGTCAATGAACTGCTTTTATTCTTCTTTCTCCCCTTTACTTTGGAGAAAAAATAACTTGGATAAAACAAAGTAATCATAACTTGGCGTGAAGTAAATTTAAACAAAATTGATGTTTATGCCTTGAAAATTCGAACATTACCTTTCTTGCTTATATTTTGTTTTAATAACATAAAAGAAGAAATAACGAAATAACTTGATATAGGTTAAAGATTTATCGGCAGTGCAATCATAAGGAAATATTCACCTATGCTCTCTCTAATATCATTTTTCAGACATTGGAGTAAAGCTGCAAACTAAAAAAAAACAAAAAAAAAACAGTTTGATTTGTTTAACCGAAACTGTGAATCGTGTATCCAAAAGTGTTTAGTTATTTATAATTTAGCTACTTATTTATTAACTTAAGTTTGCAGTCGTAACACGCTCGCAGAATTCCACGTCATATTATGATTCAAATAATATCGTAACAATTTTTTTTTGAAATGAAATGCGAATTATTTTTTTTTTTTAGTTTAGGGATTATGACCGTTTTGTTATACTTCGAGCCATGTTAAACCATCCCGAGTTGTGACTGTGGGTGTTTAAAAGGCGGAGGATGGGGGCTGTGTGGTTTGCTGATTAATTTCTTAATATTTGTGAGCAAGCCACTGATTGATTTCCATACATGATAACTTTTTTTGCCTAAGGACACTTAGTATTTTTTGCTTGTATCCGCCCCCCCCCCCTTATGGTCGAGTCTCGTCGCTGGAATCGGATACATTTGGATATACGCTTCAGATGTTTAGACATGACATTGGATTCAATGTTGTGTTTACATAAACATATCCGATAAGATGGAAAATGCCCCTGATGGGCTTCGTCAGATACAAATGATGCATCCGGGTATTTAGTCAGGATTCCTTTCCCGCCACAATCTGTCTGCGATCGAGCAATTCGTAATCGATATATCGAGAGATTAAAAGCTTTTGCTTTCAAAGATTTCGGTAGGATTAAAGTCCTCTTGAGTTTTGGTGATGACGACAAACTGAACAAAATGCTTACACTAAAGTTTGCCAATCAATGTCAACATGCTCTATTTTTGCAATATCACGCTGTCTAAGAACATGGATTATGCCTACTTCGTAAAATGTATTAAAAAAACAAATGAAATGGGTAAAGAGAATGGAGTAGTCCCGATCGGTAGATATAGTAGACACCAAGATGGTCCGTTGGATATCTGCTTTTATTTCCTTCCAAATTTGACAGCTGCGAGTATTTTCGATGTTGTTTGTTTATGTTTTCCTAATCAAAACAGTGTTACAATTTTCGATATACAATGCAACTCAGATTGAATTTCCCCTATTTTATGTTCAAAATTCATGTTTAATTCCAAATCAGGCTTACCATACATGATTACCTTTAATTTCGCGCCATTTTTCGTCTGCTATCAGGCAATCCGATACGATATATCTTCAGATTAAAAGCATCTCATTTTCCGGGTCGGTTTTGTTAAGGTTTGAATGGAAAGGATAGAATGTCAAAGTACACGTATTTGTATTGATCGTGAATGAATACGGGAGGAGCCGAGAGTTCTTTGCCCGCGGATTTCGCTTTCATTCGGCCATGTTTGAGCATAATATCGTGATTACTTCGCATAATACAGATACCGATATAGCCTCCTGAACGTCGCCTGCAAAGTTAGAGGCGAAGACAATCTAAAAAACACTAGCCTTCACAACACTTGCGTATCTGTTACCGACCCTGCTTGCTCACACAGACTGGACATTTACTCTGCTGTGCTTGGTTCTATGGGTTCCGATAAGAAATTCATTTCAGTAGTTACACGTTACAAGTAAAACAAAACAATGGGTGACAGCCTCCTCCCTCCCGTGATATATAACAGGGCACCTTAACATAAGGGATTCTTTCCTGGACCATATGAATCACAAAAATCTCGGATGTTTTCCACTCCTTACTCAAGTGTTTGCATACACCTTTCTGCAAAAATATTATTAACATTGAAGAAAGGTTGCTTTTGGCCGGCTGAAAATACTAATTGCCTTTTAGTCTGAACAATAAAGAAGGACAAACATCTAAATCATGCAATAACATTCTTGTAGGTATAATTATTACCTGTTGAAAATGGTATTAAAGTCTCCTTTTGTGTGCTCTTTCTTGGCACATATCACAAATGAGTTATGAGGTGTACAGTTGATAAGATTAAAACATTTCTTTGGCCAATTTGTCGATGGTACTGGGTTTTTGTTTTGGGTCGAAATGTATTTAAGAATTGCTGTTGGTAGATTTCAGAACTTAACAATCTTTTTGTTTACAAGGTTGAGAATTTTTAGCTGAAATACGCATGTTGGACCGATATCTTCCAATTCAACATGGTCTTAGAACGCCCCTGGTATTAAGTGATAACGTAGACGCGAGTATAAAGCTAGTTTAGAACTACAGGTCGAGGCACTGTTTAGGTTGCATGAATAAGGACCAAGATTGTTCGCCCATTATTAAACCGATAATTAGTCATCTTTCAATCCCCGGATTTAATATTAACATGAAGTTGCCAGAAATCGGAAGATCCCTCTTTATATCTATTTTGATGAAGGGATTCTATTTTCTGGAGCAGTTTCATCAATGCATATAAATACGGGCAATTAACCAGCAGAAATAGCGATTGCGATCGCGTCCAAAGCCTCTGATTTCGTGGCTTGATGGAATATTAGAAATGTATGAAAGTGGTTATTCCATGAATATTCCATTTTGGAATTGTTTAAAACTACGGCCTATATGATTCCCAGATTCATTAAATTCCTGTTGTATTGAAATCAGAGAAATTTCCCTTTTTAATAGTAATACGGATTTTGTGGTTTTGCTTCGTTTCCACGGCTTCTGAATAATAGCACTGCCTTGTCACACTTATAAACAGACCCAACCCGACTCTAAACCGACCTGTTATTGACCTGATGTGATGTGATGGTTATTTTACCTGACTGCTAAGAAAGCATAAATGCTTATAAGTAAGATTAATGCCTCACCAAAGGACACTAACACTAACGCATCGTCTTGGTTTCGAACCCGGGTCACCGGATTACGGGACCACTGCTCCCGACTGAGCTAAATGGGTATTGTAAATTCTGTGTGCGTGACGTGAAATTATAGGTTCTTGCGGTTCGATTCAAATTGAAGTGAGTGTGAATGTTATTTGACGTTCACATGGATCAACTTTCGAATGTTGTTGGGTCTTTTTCTGTTCGGGTTTAGATTGGAGATTACTATTGCAAGACTTTCGATGTATGATACACATGACTGGTGGTGTACCGGTATATATATATATATATATATATCTACGTGCGCTTCATGGTAGAGTCAACTTAGTTTCTTACCTTTATTTGCCAATTCCAATACCTCAAGCCCAATTCATCTCTTCCTGAATATGTGATGTACTCCAACATAGTTCATGTGTTCGTAGCATGATTCCATAATATTACCCTCTGGGGGATGATATATTTTGGATTCTAGGTCAATCATGACATTGCATTGTTTACCTAGCGGGGATGTGTTGATTTGTGCCATCAGGCTTTCGCACCCTGTCACACCGAGTAGACCGAAACCTGGGTGGTGTTTCACAAATATTAAGATCGACTTTAAGTTTGGACTTAACTATGGCAGGCCATTCGTGCCATTGATTACTCTCACCATCATGGTCTTGAGATAATATTTTGTCCTTCAATAAAGAATTATTTTTTTTTTTTTAATTATGTAGATTTGTGTTCATAATTTGTACATTACATGTATTACATGTAAGTCCCTTGAGAGACCAATGCCAGTAAATGGTGAGAGCAAACACTGGCATTAATAGACGGTCATAGTTACGTCCAACTTAAAGTCGATCTTAGTCTTTGTGAACACCAAAGTTTGAGCAAAATCAGATTTTGAGAAATGTCATGTACGCAATATGATACAAATCATATAACCTGGGCAAAGGCATGGGGAAATCAAGTTTTGGGGGATTAAAAGGGAAATTGATGGGATTAAACTATAATTGATAAATAGTGAGGACATGACGTTACAAACTGATAACCATGTCGGCAATTTGTGTTATGATTCTCATTGTTCCATAGTTTTATATACTTTTTTTTTGATTTATAACTTTCTTATTGGTTATCCGATTTTGTTCAAACTTTTTTTTTGATGGGCTTGTCTTATATTTCTGCTTCTATTGAAAGTAAGTTATTTTGGAGTGGACTTGTCCTTTAACGATGAGACCGAAAGCCGAAGCTACAAAAGACAGAACCTAGTTCCGGACGTCCACTATTTTCATCGGTAGGGTTGAAAAGGGTTTTATATAGCAATGTGACCGATTTATTCCCGGGATTTTTTAAAATTATTTTTCACGCTTTTGTACTCTTGAATTTCAGTCGAAGTGTTTTAGGTTCCTAACTTGGCATGAAGTCCATAAATTATGTACATGTATATTCCAATGAGATGTCCTTTGTAGGTATTCAAGGTGAGTGAGTTTTCGCAATTTGAGGCTTTCGGTAATACCATACATGTATGTGATCACGTGGTACATGTTTGTTATACACAGAGGAATTTTAAAAACGTGTTTTATGATATTTCTCGAATGTCTTTTCGACCATGTTCACAATGTAATCGCATGACCNCTTTTTTTTTTTAATTATGTAGATTTGTGTTCATAATTTGTACATTACATGTATTACATGTAAGTCCCTTGAGAGACCAATGCCAGTAAATGGTGAGAGCAAACACTGGCATTAATAGACGGTCATAGTTACGTCCAACTTAAAGTCGATCTTAGTCTTTGTGAACACCAAAGTTTGAGCAAAATCAGATTTTGAGAAATGTCATGTACGCAATATGATACAAATCATATAACCTGGGCAAAGGCATGGGGAAATCAAGTTTTGGGGGATTAAAAGGGAAATTGATGGGATTAAACTATAATTGATAAATAGTGAGGACATGACGTTACAAACTGATAACCATGTCGGCAATTTGTGTTATGATTCTCATTGTTCCATAGTTTTATATACTTTTTTTTTGATTTATAACTTTCTTATTGGTTATCCGATTTTGTTCAAACTTTTTTTTTGATGGGCTTGTCTTATATTTCTGCTTCTATTGAAAGTAAGTTATTTTGGAGTGGACTTGTCCTTTAACGATGAGACCGAAAGCCGAAGCTACAAAAGACAGAACCTAGTTCCGGACGTCCACTATTTTCATCGGTAGGGTTGAAAAGGGTTTTATATAGCAATGTGACCGATTTATTCCCGGGATTTTTTAAAATTATTTTTCACGCTTTTGTACTCTTGAATTTCAGTCGAAGTGTTTTAGGTTCCTAACTTGGCATGAAGTCCATAAATTATGTACATGTATATTCCAATGAGATGTCCTTTGTAGGTATTCAAGGTGAGTGAGTTTTCGCAATTTGAGGCTTTCGGTAATACCATACATGTATGTGATCACGTGGTACATGTTTGTTATACACAGAGGAATTTTAAAAACGTGTTTTATGATATTTCTCGAATGTCTTTTCGACCATGTTCACAATGTAATCGCATGACCGTAATCAACTTTATCTTTAACCCATTGCTTACTGGAACCTGGTGGTCCCTGTGTTAAGCCTATGTGAATAATATAATTCAGTAGTCAACGGGTTAATCGCCTTTCACCTGATGAGAGTGAAAGGAGGAAGCCACTTTTCACGGCGGAGCGTGTTGATCCGGAGGAGCACGTAAGACCCTTCATCGAAGCACAGTTCGCGATGAAAGGTCGAGAGACAGGGAAGAGATGCCCCAAGATCCAACATAATCAAATTTTTCCAATTAGCCGTCTTCCATAATGAAATCGATTCCTGGAAAGTGAAATCCATGAAATTATAAGGAAATTCACCGACTAGCAGGTTTTATGCGTATTTCACGCTTCGAAAATAAGATTATAATTTTGTTTACGACATCTAAACTCAGATGTCCGTAGTGGCAGCCGATATCGAGCCGAGGTTGATTATCCTCCCAGCTATTAATTTATCAAAGAAAGTGTTGAAATGACTGGCCTTATTATCCTCTTTAGAACAGGTAGAATGACTGCTTCATATTTTAGATCTAAAATTATGATAATCCTTATGGAAATTGGACGTTATTTTTTCTAGTTGTATTATTCATGTGGTCACGACTTTTCATCCAGGGCCCTGTTCCATAAAACTTGATATCAAGAACAAGTTACAAGTGTTGTTAAAAGCTACTGAAATCGTGTCATCTGATTGGCTGAGAGCAAAATTTGTCATAAAAAGTTAACATTTGTTATTGATAACAAGTTTTATGAAAAGGGGCCCTGGTATTCGTGCAGTATGGTTCAAAAAGGTTTTACATGCACCTTTGAACTTACGTCAGTATAAACTCTAGATATATGTAATAATAATGTAAGAATAGACCATGTGTGAAGGGTTTTTTGCTCGAACATGCCGACTTGGCGCACACATACTTTTTTCCTTCATTTAATTTGATTTCATTTATTTTCACCACTTATATTAATATGTGCTGTTTTTAATTTTTTTTTTATAGATCTATCAAATATAATTCTTTCC
>BEXV01002843.1:25757-36843 GCA_003118195.1 Hemicentrotus pulcherrimus | reverse complement strand
TCTCCCTCTCTCTTAGTTCTCTCCCTAAAATTTCAGTCTCCTTTCATTCTCCTTTCTTTATCGTAATTTCACCTCTCAATTTCTTACCTCTCTCTCTCTCTCTTCAGTCACCTTTGTATCCTTCCGCATGTTGCCTAAATCTATACATTATTCCCTTTCTGTTTCTCATTTCCATTATACATGTACATGTAAAATTAATATTGTGCTGTTTTATGAAACTCCAGTTCAATTTTGATTTTTGTTCTACAATTCCCTCTCTAATTTGTATTTTTCTTTCTGTCTTTCAGGTTAGCCAATGGTTTGAGTTGGTAGTCTTCACAGCTAGTATGGAGATCTACGGATCGCCGGTCGTTGAAAAATTAGATAACGGTAGAGGCTTACTGCAGAGGAGATACTATAGACAGGTACAAAGTTATCAATGTGAAATCAAACATTTATTCATTTCCACGTCAAGATGAAAACAAAGCTTTTATAATCTGTAGTGGGAGGGTCATGAATAGCACATAAATGGCTTTTTTTTTAAACAATCCTCACAAAATAACATTAACTTTGGTACATAATTTAACATAATGACAGTAATTGAGCCTTTTTGAAGCATTTGACACAGTTATTACCCCCGCTTGAGAAGAGAATAACAAGAATACTAGTTTATATGCTAGTTTATGATTCTGGGCTCTGTCACCTCTTGGTTTCAGGCAGTTTGTGAGGCTACCTGTTTTGCAGAGTGTATGGGGCTATGTATGTTCATGCACAGTATGAGGTTTCTTAAATAAGGCTTAGTGTAAATTAAAACTGAATGGTTTTCTTGAATAAACATGTCATTGTCTTATATACTTCCTAAAATGAACAAAGCTCACTGTCTGAAATGAGTTGTGATCGTTCTAAACTTTCTTTCAGGACTAGGCCATGGAGAAATGTGAAAATCTTTCCGAAAGGCTGCATTCTAAAATTTCTTGGTTCTATAATCTATATAGGTGCAGGCAGATTTATTATCAATCACCAATCATTCTTTTCTTTGTTTTTGTATTTTGGTCAAGTTTGCTTTTCAAATCATTGTGGTATTGACATAAAAAGATGAAAACCTTGACATGTAAAGTCACACACTTTTTGAAAGATTTGAATAATGCAATGATTGTATAAAACAACTTATTGGAAGTTAATGAAAAAGGGTATCCTACTTATTCATTGAAAAATGTATTTTGAATATTTGATGAAAATGATCCATTATACAGCAGGCTTACAGTTGCACCATGTGAGATAGGGGGAAGGATTGGGGGAGTCCTGAAAAGGACTGTTGGTAATCTTTCTCTCAGATTACAGTTCAACCGTAAGCCTACTGTATATGTATATCACCATGCAAGCCGATCTATATAAGCTGCATCTAAATGATCTATTATTCAATATTTTCTTATGTCTATTAATCCTCTGTTTTCCTGCAGCATTGCACACTAGACTCAGGGAGCTACACAAAGGATTTATCCGCAGTACATCCAGATCTCTCTAGTATATTCATCGTGGATAACTCCCCCGGAGCATACAGGCTCTTTCCAGGTAAGTTGAGGGCACTGTCCTCTTTGCTAGCAGGGTAGAGATAGTTGAAGCGTTGACAGTCACGCTCATTCAAAGTGATAAGAAATTACAAGCACTTTACTCAGAAAGATGTATATGGGACTACGCACACGTACATGACACATGGGCTTATCTCTCACACACTAATAGATAAACTAATTTACAAAATAAATCAATTAGTAGGCGGTTTCCCAGCAAAATTGTTATCATCATGTATTAGTCAAAACATACTCTTCCACATGATTGGTAATAAGAGCTTCTATTTCATTTTTTTTTAAATTGGGGCGTTTTTAATACTGGTCTTTACCTTTAAGGACTTTACCTAAAGCCCTATATGTATTGAGAATGATGGTTCATAGCCTGATGAAAGCCAATAGACAAACAACATTGTAAAGGTCGTCAACATATTGGATAGGAAAATGTCTTTTACTTGTAAAATCCTGTGAAATAATGGTCTTTCATTATGTGGATCACCATCATAATAGAGTTCTACGACACATGCTCCAGCTACAGTTACCCCACTGTTGTTTCCCACGTTAACCAATCTCCCAACTCCAACCTGGAGAGAATAACATCAAAGATCATTGTCTATTCTCTTTGTCAAAACTCAATATAGTATCTCTCCTTATAATTCCTCTTGACCTCTAACCTCCCAATAACCTTTCACCTCTCTGCAGACAACGGCATCCCCATCGTCTCCTGGATGTCGGAGCCGAGCGACACCGGTCTTCTCAACCTTCTTCCTTTCCTGGACGCCCTGCGTTTCACGGGCGACATCCGCTCCGTTCTCCGGCGGAACACGAGTCTCACGGCGCCCCCTCACATGACCACGTCGTAGCACCCCTCTAGAGCTTGCTTTTTAATCTAGATTTGATCCCGTTTTTTATGTTTTATGGTTGAGTACATTGTCATATTTTTTTTCTTCTGTGTGGTCAAAGAAGTTGTACAGGTGTAAATATATTTAGATCGAGATGAGTTCTGTTTGCCCCCCCCCCCCTCATCCCTAATTCTAATTTGAATAGAGGATGAATGTAGGCAGTCGGTGTAATTAAGCATCGGTCCTTTTTTTTTGTACTGTTGAAGAATGGCATTGTTTTGATAGAGAGAGAAGCGAAGTCCAGCCCCTAGCTAGAATGTGTTGTCTTGAATCAGGTTCTGTTATTGTAAGAAACCAGTATTAATGCTCAAGTGCATGTGGGTAGGAAGTTGTTCTGTGTTTTTTTTTTCTCCACTAAAGCTTATTGGGTTCAACTAACTGACGATTTGCTGCATGTGCTTTATGCAATAGGGAATTGAGACGGATATCTGTAAACTGTTAAGTTTCCGATCATGAGTGACCTAACATTTTGTAATTACGAAGGGAAGACCTAATGATTTGAAAAAAATGTAGCTTATTTTACAAATAGACGTTTGATTGTAGCCGTGAAACATCAAATTACAAAACTGTAGATTCAGAAATAGGATGATTTAAGACTAAGGAATTGGGAAGTTAACGTTATCTCTTGCATTAATTTGATATTATTTCTAGGAGTGATGATTGTCTCTATCCGGCCAAATCATCTCCCCTCTCTCCACCCCCCTTCTCTCTCCCCCTTCTCTCTCTCTCTCTCTATCTGCCTGCCTGTCTCGCTCCATCTCTCTCTCTATTTGTCTCTCCTTCTCTGTGTCTATCTCTCTCTATTTGTCTCTCCCTCTTTCTCTCTCCCTTTCCTTAGTCATCAAGTAGTTACAAATTCTTACTCAAGCAAGGCATTGCTGTCATGTGGAAGCATTTGCTTGCAAAGAATCCCTTAGTTTCTGTTTAAATCACTGAAAAGGTTTGATCCGATTGGCGATGTAACTTGAAGATTAGTTTGTCCTTCACAATCAGTGGGAAAATTGTACCTGTTTTGATGAGCTTTCTCTTGCCGTGTATTAACTGCAAGCTTCTTCAGATCTATATGCCGTAGCTTTCGCTGTTGCGGACGCAGTATGAGGATGTGGTCTTTCTTCAACGTATAGGTTTGAAGAAGCTGAAAGCTTTCTTTAAAACGTTAATTTTCCATTGATTGTGGAGGAAGAACTCATATTCATAGTCACTTTTGTTTTCCAGCAATGTGTAGACTCTTGTTAAGTTTTCATAAATATTGTCCATTGTCTCAGAAGGAGATCCTTTCATATTGATCCATGTTTGAGAATAATGTTATATTAATTGATGCCATCGTGTTAAAGGATGAATCAGAATCCATCCAGTGTTTATTAAGTATTACTTTGAGGGCATTGCATCTTGTACGCTTGCTTCACGACAGTATACATCTCCATTTGTCCATTCGCTTGGCCAAAGCTCCTGTTTGGCTGTTGGTCATATCGGTGCTTGATGAACATGAAATGAGCTAATCTGTCCAGGCAAACAGTCAGAATCTGTATGAAAAGGCCATGCACCTTTATGGTAAATAAATACCTAGTGGTTTCTTTGAATAGGAGGGATGTCTCTGGCGCACTAGGCATTCATCTTTCTTTTTTTAAGGGTTTCTTCTGCGTCAGCCATCTTTACAAATCTCTCTACGGCTTTACTATCCTCAACAAATCATGAGATGCTCTAAAAACAAGAATCTTGACATTTTTTGTTGTTTCTCATATTCATACATGATTTAGAGGTAGTGCAAGGCAAGCAACAGAGATTATGCAAACTGATTTCGCTTTTACTTTGAGTTTCATAGTTCTTTCTCCTTCTTTTTTTATAATGATGGATATGTGCATGAAGAGGTTTTATTCACATGGTAGTCTATTAGGAAGAAAAAAAAATGTTGTTTCCATTTTATTAATAGACTGTGTTGGATTTTTGTGTATTATTTAAATCACCTAAAATGTAATTATGCTTTGCATTAAAAACGTATTTTTTTTTGGGGGGGTGGGGACATTTTTATAATGAGACTTGATAAAGTCATCATAATTGTAAATGCAGGTGAATTGTAATTGTATTTGCCAAGATAAATTCTCATCTTTAGGTCAAAATATCTGAGAAAATATAACCTTCTTATGGCAAAGAAACATGAAAGGAAAAACATGAACATTTTTATTTCAGGACCTCTGTAATTTTATTTGATATCTTGTGTCATCATTGAAATTTAGTTTTTATATTTTATTTCATTTTCCAATTTTGAAGATTGTCCAAATATCTGATCAAAATACAAGATTAGATATTTTGAGCTGGTTATGATTATTTGAAACGCAACATAAACTGATCAACAATCGTAAACAATGTGACGTGGTACATTAATTATGCCCATTGATTTTATGAACCGGTAATGCACTTTGAAGAGGTAACAGTACAGTTATTCGAGTACCTGTCGCTGTATTGGCCGAGGTTGACGGTTTTTTAATCGGGGAAGAGCATTTCTGCCGTTGAAAGGTTGCCCGGGTTTTAAAGGAAACAAATCTTGTCTTCTTCTCCGCTTTTTAACTCAATTTCTACTCTTCTGTTCCTGCCTTCGTTTATCTTGATTTACCCAATTCACATTACCAACGTTTAAAATAAATCATTCTCGAATAATTATTGAACTGAAATTTGTTCTTATTAGCGTAAGAATGCAAAGGCATTATTTTGGTGGGTACATATATTCATTCTTGTTTTAACCTAGCACGGCTCAGTTGCAAAGTATATATTTCATCCATTACTAATAAAACGTTGAAATGCAAAGTTCCATGATGTCCAAATTTGAAATATATCTTTATTACTGTGATAACCTAATGAAATATGGGTATTTGAACTTTAGAAATTTGTTTTGCAGCTGTTTAAGTTATTCATGAAAGTTATAACCACAAGTTGTTATCATTGAACTATATATACTCTTTGTCAGAATTATGGCAATAACCATATTGAAGGAAATGTTCATTTGATCCACTACCCCCGAGTACATAATTGTTTACAGGAGAAATTGATATCAACTAAAGGTATAAACCCTATTCTAGATATTAACCAATCAAAATCAAGCTTTTACCCCCAAAAAGGGATTTGATGTACCATAGGATCACAGAGCTTATAGTTCTTTTTACAGACAATGTATCGTTGTAGCTTGAAGAAAGGCGTAAGTGCATTGCGCCATTCTAAGAAGTACAGACGTACACTATTGCATTACATAAAAGGTTGTTATCATCAAACATGCAGTAACTTAAAAAATGAGAGGTTATTTCATACTGAATTACTCAAATTGAGTAGTTATCATCCATTTTCACTATGTGAATAGTCCATAAAGAGATCAATCTCGTTCATGTTTAGAATATGGTGTACATATAGGCGGCAGTCAATACCTTAGAAGCGAGATATCAGGAATTCGCTTTGTGGCAGGCGTGTGCGATAATGACCTTCTGCCAACGACACTATGAATGATGTACTACATGATCACAGATCTAAGCGCCCCTGTTTACATACCACATATATCCCCTATTCCATCCAGAAGTTTTCGTGCTTCTAGCACCTTTAGAACATTTGCACTGTAGAAACATTTTAGAAATTACACATATAAGAAATGTATGTTACTTTGAAAGATGGTATTTTTGTTGTATCACAAACATCTTTCAATGCAATGTACCATTACACTGTACTTACAGAAGAAAAAAAATAGTTTTCTCATGATGCATGACATACCGGGTATTATATTTTTACATCAGTATACAGAATCTGCGCACAAACGCATTACGCCTGACCAATAATCCATTTTGTCTGAAATGAGACTGTACATGTACTTAGTCTTAGAGGTTTTAGCAGGTTAGAAATCTAAATCCTACTGTGTGAAATTGTTATATAAAGTTCTCGTCAGAGCCAGAAGGGCGTCGACTCTGTGTTAAAGTACTTGAGTTACGGTAACGCCCTTCTGGCTCCAAATGGACGATATGTCATGTAGGTAGTTTGAAAGTATATTGGATTGATTATGAAAGAGCAAAATTTTATATTCTATACGTTCTCTGACTCGTAGCCTCTAACTTTGACACTCTAACACAGTGCCATAAAGTCTTGGGTGCAGCCTAATTTGACTGTCGATCTTATGACCGTGTCAGGAGCAGATGTATTACAGCCTATGGGGTGCATTAGGCTGTGCAGCCAGGGTAGTCTCGCAATTGAGACACGATCACGCTCTATGAACTTGAGAAGAGTTTGTGCCTGCAAACAACTTCCCCGTACTGTTTTACATCTTCCTACGAGAGCACTACTCTATGTCTTAGCCATCACATCTCTGCATACCACGACTCCCTGTCACCAACTTATTCAGTGCTTTGGTATCACCCTTGTCCAAGCCAATTCTGGGTTTCTTTCGCGTTTACAGAGTCGTTGGATAGTTGAAAGTATATGTATGATATTTTGAAACTAGGATAAAACAATCCCCTCCCTTTCAGCATGCTTTGTGTACATTGCTGTAACAAATCTTTTTGACAGCATGAGGTCTGTTCTTATGTGTGTATTATCTTTTGTTTACTATCATGTTAGAATTTGACAATCTTAACAGTCGCCAAGAAACGGACAATCGCAAAGCTATTGCTATTCTATACATTGATATTGTTTTGTATATGGTGAACGAATATGTGTGAAATTAGTTTACTCGTTTGTTTTTTTTTTTAATACATAGGGTGTTTTCAGAGTAAGAAAAAGAGAAAAAAAAGAGAAAAATATTACTACTCTGACTGCCAACTTGTTTTGTATATTATGATGAAATGATACCATTTTATGAGAACCAAATTTAGTTTCAGAGAACCAGGGAGAGTTTACAGAGTAAGAAGAAATAAAAATGACTTTGTCACTGAATTTTCATCACTTGTCTGTTACATTTTGAATTTCTCTTGCAAGTTTGAGGGAGATTTGAGTGTCAAATTTGTGAAAGATATATAGGAGCCATTGATGAACAGAGAGAGAGAGGGAGGGAGAGGGTGCATGATGGTATAGAGAGGGAGAGAGGGGGGAGGGGGCTGGGGGAGAGAGAGAGACACACACACACACACACACACACACACACACAGACGGAGACAAATGACCGTCACTGATAATATGATCACATCCCTATAATGTTTCCCTCTCCCCACCTTTGTGTTGAAATCTACATCAAAGAATTGGTGAGCAGGAGTCAAAAACTTCTACAGAGAGTAGGAAGGAGAGAGAGAGAGACAGATGAGAAGTTATTTGGAAGAGAGAATTGCCTAAAAACTGCTGAAGTACAAAGAAAAGAAAAGACTCGGACGATGTGAATTATTGAGAGGTTATAAAAAGTGAACAGATGATAAATGCTTAGAAAGTTTTAAAGATATGATTTTTAAAGTGTGGTACAGCAAACTATTGGGCAGAATAGAATTTAGAACAAAATGAACAGAGGGAACTGAAATAAATTTAATTTGAGGTTTAATCATACCAATAATCAGAAAAGGCGTTTTATCAAAAGCACGAAACATTGCGTCATTGCAACAGCAAAATTAGACCAAAATCAAATCATATTGGGATATAATATATATAGACGTAAAATAATACGATTTTCTAACTCGATGCTTTGAGGAAGACCAATATTGCAAAACATGGACGATTTAGAAATTTAAATAGACATAAAAATGATATAATTTGTTGAAAAGAAAAAGATTGTTTTAAATGTGATTATTGCCCCAGAAAATAAATACGTACAAAAGTACAATACATATTTCTATATAAAACATGAACGTTACCCTCAACGAATTTGTCGGTACTTAAAAATAAAATGTGACTCAAAGGCAAAGTAAAAAGCATTTTGTTTTCTCATCGAACAATTTAGATTTACTTGGCTTCACTCATGTATTTCCTTTCAACAAATATATTTATTAAGAATAACTGTTATAATAACAATAATAATCAGATCGGGTATTTATATAGCGCACATATCCATCATGCAAGGTGCTCAAGGCGCTCCGAATATTACCCGGCTAGGCTGCTGATTTCGGCGCTCACAGCATGCAAGACATTTCTTCCTACCGGTACCCATTTAACACCTGGGTGGAGAGTGGCAAATGTAGATTAATGTATTGCCAAAGGACATTAGTGCCACAGGCTTACATATAGGTCCAATTTTACTGATAAGGTATATTGCTCGTGGACTCGAACACAATAAGCATAATAAATATATTTCTAAACTTTACAAAGAAAGACTGACAAGGCTAATTTCAGTCACGCTAACAAAACTGTTTTTAGACCTAATCATTCAAGAATTCCCTATTTCTAAGCTTTTATACTGTACCAGATACATTAATTGAACTAAATCACACTCTATAAAACTGACAAAGCATGCCACTTGGTCCACCATTATAAAACTAAGAGCTGAATAAATATGTTTAAGATATTTCGAATGAGGAAGTTTTATACATAACATTCAACAAATACTATCCTTCATTACTAGAAAATGTCTTAATTTTTTTTTTTTTAAATTGAGTCTCCCATTACAATCTCTTCTAGTTTTTGTAACACGCAATAATGACAACACTTTCGAAAATTCAACCTATACTAATGGAGTTCTAGTAGCCTTGTACTTCGCCTATTGAAATGTTTGAACATGACACAAAATAAGTGTTACATAATCTGAACATGATTTCTATGTGATGTAAAATAGGGTGTTGAAGTTGGCCATGAATAATTTTCAGATGCTTTTTCCTATTTTTTCTGCATACTTCCATATCGATATTATAAGGTACAAAATGATCATATCGAAAAGCGACTACCGGTAGCCGTTTTTGGTGGTACATGTTTATTTACAAGATTCAACATTACTTTTCCTTTGGACTTTATTCGTGATCATTTGATTCAATACTTGGGTAAAATTGAAACAAGAACCGGTATGCATTCTACGTGATAATGACTATATCAATTTATGAAAGGTTTAGCAAACAGTAACGATAATGACAGGAAATAGAAATGAAACCGATATTGCAATTTAAGAGCTATTAACGGAACAAGCAACAATAGCAAAGGATATGTTTTCAAACTTTGATGCTTCCGTGAAAAACTAGAAATGCTATATGAAAACAAACTAGTACATGTAATATCAGGCATTATGCAGTTTTAATACAACATGAGTCTTTCACATACTTTTTACTGATGATTGAGGGTTACTTTTCAAATGAGCACCGAAGATACTTTTTAAGAAAATTAACAACAATTTAATGAAAATGATGCGACATAAAACAGAAAGAGAAACATCCAAGATATGTTTCTAAACCGAAATATCTCACTATCAAGTATATATCTTTCTGTTTAAGAGAAAAAGATTACATGGTTATAATTATGTCCGATTCTTATTTGACTCAAACTCATTTTCCCTCATTTGGTTGCTGCCATTTTGCGGCTTTCTTCCCTAAGGTATTTTCCTTCTTTTGGATATTTATGTTGGAATCTATTTCACTTCAGTAAGTTCAGTGGATTATAAACCAGCTAAATTCGGTACACCAGTATACAAATACATGTGTAAAATTATAGCACAAGTGTTATTGATAATAAAAATATGAGTATTTACATAGGGGTGAAAACGATAGAGGAAGACTAAGTGGTAAATTACATCTTAGCAAGAAAGGTAATATTCCATCTCAAAACGAAATGAAATTATATGTTTTATTCGACAAAGTATATGAAAACCTTTCGAGAAAAGCAGAAATACAAGACCATTCAGCTTGAATTATTATTAATATGTGATGATAATGTGGTTAAAAGCAAATCAAATCAAAAGTTTGTGAAAATAAGTTTCACCCAATATATATAATGTTGATCTAACCATTTTAAGAGGATGGTTATACATTTCATCAGATAAATGCTTTTATCAAAGTGTTGTTACATGAAGAAATTATGTTTAGTGATTGTCTTATTTAAAACCTTAACAATTAACAAAAGATAAGATGAGATGATGATTATCTCAGTTAAAGTCTTGTAAACTATATTATCAAATTTCGTACCAAATAAATAATGACTATAATCCCAATTTAAAGTTTATATGAAAATACGTTTATCAAGTAAATAATGACTCAAGAAAAATTAGCTTGAAAAATAATCATGATCGGATAGTGTTGTTGGATTTTTTTTTTTCATTGAAAGTTTAATTGAAAATATAAAAGAGAGAATGGCTCAATTGTTGTTGTTTTTTAAATCAAAATCTCGTCAAGTATAGAATGACTCGATGAAGATTAGCTCGAGCTAATCATGATGAGATGATGCTTATATGTCTTGATTGCTAGCTGATGCCATCATCTTCTTCTGTATGGCGATGATCTCCTCCTGCTCAGCCACTGTGCGAACACACCTAGGGGAAGATGGTGAGAAGTTAAACTAACATAGCAGAGGTTAAAGATGAAGAAGGTGATTATGACAAGAAGATTAAGGAGAATGCGATGAAATATAAGAGACAAAAGGAGTATATAGAAAAAGATAATGATGTTGGTGGTGGTGGTGATGAGCCTGAGGATGTAGAGATAGAAGAAGAAGAAGAAGAAGAAGAAGAAGAAGAAGAAGAAGAAGAAGAAGAAGAAGAAGAAGAAGAAGAAGAAG